>MU181962.1:852724-874718 GCA_016904865.1 Pissodes strobi
CGAAAGTTGTTTGGATGACTAACCCAAATTAACCAAATCCATTAAAAATGATTATAACGTATCAGAACCAATTCAAATGATTAAAATAAGTTGAGACTAAGTGAAACTAGCCGAAAGTTGTTTGGACGACTAACCCAAACTAACCCGAAGTTGATTCGATGACTAACCCAAACTAACTAAATTTATTAAAATTAATTATAAGGTATCGGAACCGGTTCAAATAACTAAAATAAGTTGAGAATACATGAAACTAGACGAAAGTTGTTTGGATGACTAACCCAAATTAACCAAATCCATTAAAATTGATTATAACGTATCAGAACCAATTCAGTTGAATAGACGACTAACTTAAACTAGCCAAATCTATTAAAATTGATTATAACGTATCGGAACAAGTTCAAACGACTGAAATAAGTTGAAACTAAGTGAAGCTAGTCGAAAGTTGCTTGTAGTCGCCCCCAAACTAACCCAAACTAACCAAATCTATTGAAATTCATTATAACGTATCGGAACCGCTTTAAATGACTAAAATAAGTTGAGAATAAGTGGAGCTAACCAAAAGATGAATCAACGACTAACCCAAACGAACCAAACCTGTTAAAATAGATTATAACGTATCGGAACTGGTTCAAATGACTAAAATAAGTTGAAACTAAGTGAAGCTAGTCGAAAGTTGATTGTAGTCGTCCCCAAACTAACCTAAACTAACCAAATTTATTGAAATTGATTATAACGTATCCGAACCGGTTCAAATGACTAAAATAAGTTGAAACTACGTGAAGTTTATCGCAAGTTGATTGGATGACTAATCCAAAGTAACCAAATCTATTAAAACTGTTTATAACGTATCGGAACCAATTCATACATCTAAAATAAGTTAAGGCTAAGAGAAACTAACCGAAAGTTGATTTGGTGACCAACCCAACTAATAACATCTATTAAAATTGATTATAGCGTCTTAGAACCGGTTTAAATGATTGAAATATGTGGAGACTAAGTGAAACTAACCGAAAGTTGAATCGACGATTAACCCGGACTAACCAACCTAATCCGGTTAGTTGTTCAATCAACTTTTGGTTAGTTTCACTTAGTTTCAACCTATTTTAGTCACTAGAACCGGTTCAGACACTTTATAATCAATTTTAGTAGATTTGGTCACTTTGGTCAAGTCGTCGATTCAACGTTCGGATAGTTTCACTTTTTCTCAACTTATTTCAGTCATTTAAAGCGGTTCCAATATGTTATAATCAATATTAATAGATTTGGTTAGTTTGGGTTAGTCGTCGATCCAACTTTCGGTTAGTTTCACTTATTTTCAAGTTATTTTAGTCATTTAAGGCGGTTCCGATACATTATAATCCATTTTAATAGATTTGGTTAGTTTAGGTTAGTCCTCGATTCAACTTTCGGTTTGTTTCACTTAGTCTTAACTATTTCAATCAGTTGAACCGATTCCGATGCGTTATAATCAATTTTAATAGATTTGGTTAGTTCTCGTTAATCGTCGAATCAAGTTTCGGTTAGTTTCACTTAATTTTAACTTATACCTTAGTCATTTGAACCGGTTCCAACACGTTATAATCAGTTTTAATAGATTTGGTTAGTTTGGGCTAGTGGTCGAACCAACTTTCCGTTAGTTCACTTATTCTTAACTTATTTTAGTCATTTAAAGCGGTTCCGATACATTATAGTCAATTTTAATAGATTTTTTTAGTTTAAGTTAGTTTTCCAATAAACTTTCGGTGAGTTTCACTTAGTCTTAAATTATTTTAGTCATCCGATACGTTATAATCAATTTTGATAGATTTGGTTAGTTTGGGTTAGTAGTTCGATCAACTCTCGGTTAGCTACACTTATTCTCAACTTATTTTAGTCATTTCAAGCTTTTCAGAATACATTAAAATCAATTTTAATAGATTTGGTTAGTTTGGGTTATTCGTCAACAACTTTCGGTTAGTTTCATTTAGTCTCAACTTATTTTAATTATTTGAATCTGTTTCGATACGTTATAATCAATTTTAATAGATTTGGTTAGTTTGGGTTAGTCCTCCAATCAACTTTCGGTTAGTTTCAGTTAGTATCAACTTATTTTAGTAATTTGAACCCGTTACGATGCGTTATAATCAATTTTAATAGATTTTGCTAGTTTTGGTTAATCGTCGAATCAAGTTTTGGTTAGTTTCACTTAGTCTCAGCTTATTGTAGTCATTTGAACCGGTGCCGGTGCCGATACGGTACAATCAATTTTGATAGATTTGGTTAGTTTTGGTTAGTCGTCCAATCAACGATACAAAAATGCCGTAACGCGAGACGAAAACATAAACCATGTCATAACGTGGCCTTGAAAAATCACTTTCATGAAACCAAAGAAGTGTAGTAAAAATTAGATTCCGAAGTATTATATTATTATATATTTTTAAATATATTTTAGGTAATCCACTATTATTCCTATCTTTGAAACGTTCAAAGCTACAAAGTTGATTAAATTAGAAAGTTGCCATTATTGATGCCTTTTCAAGATAGATTTGCAGTGTTGTTAAATTCTTGTTAGATTCTGAGATAGCAACAGTGGTATGTATCACCTAAAAATGACACCCCGTATAGCAATTTTTTTTTCAATTTCCTTCTAGGAAAATATTTTTTTCTACGACTGCTATGAAAAGTGTCTAAAAACGCACGTCAAACAGGATCCGAAAATGACTAATTTCACATGATGTATGATACTACTGTGTGAAATTTTTTCACATAATAGGTTGGGTCTGGTTTGGCCAAAATGATGGATACACAGCACGAATGTCACAAAAATTTGAATCAAGTAGGTCGTGATTTTCGGTTGCCTGATTACACTTATTTTAATTTCAACCTGTCAACACTTATTTTAGTTTCAACCCGTCAAAAGTATTGTTAGAAAAAATGATCTTTTGCTGTGTAAAAATGGAGAGTGATAGTGAATTTGAATGTACACCGCCAGAAATAAAAGAGAAAGCTACAAGCGTCTCGCTAAATCTTTTGCCGGAAACTTCAAGATACAGGTACGAGACCACATACCAAAAATTTCAGGGGTGGAAAGCAAGAAACAATGTTAAGCCCTCTTCAGAAAATGTACTGCTAGTATATTTTGAAGAACTATCGAGCAAATATAAAACATCCACGTTGTGGTCGATATTTTCCATGCTAAAAGCTACCATAAAAATAAAGCACAATATTAATATTACCGAATATATGAAACTAAAAATATACACCAAAGAAGTCCAAAATTCTAACGGAGGAGGATTTTTCACAATTTTGAATACAGCATCGGATCAGCAATACCTGCTAATAAAAGTACGTACTGAAAGTAAACTTTACAGTACAAAAAATGTTCTCACCCATAAACTTGCTAAAAGTTTTTAATTAACACATTTAATTTTTTAGGCTGCAGTTGCTGGTCTGGCAGGAGCTTGTAGACGTGACGAATTACATAAATTATCAGTCAATAACATGGAAGATTTAAATTCGGCTATGTTGATCAAATTAACAAGTACAAAAAATAATATGCCCCGATCATTTACTCTAACTGGAAACTTCTACAATATATGTGAAAGGTATGCCAATCTCAGACCCACTAATGTACCCGAAAACAGATTTTCCTTAAATTATCAAAATGGAAAATGCACTAGGCAACTTGTAGGCATTAATAAGTTTGGTCGCATGGCTACAGAAATAGCCAGTTTTTTGAAACTGCCTAATCCGAGCGAATATACAGGCCATTGTTTTCGGCGCTCATCGGCAACAATACTTGTTAATGCTGGTGAGGATTTACTTGCACTTAAACGCCATGGGGGATGGCGTTCTAGTGGAGTGGCAGAAGGATACGTAGACGATTCAATTGCAAATAAACTAAAAATTGCAAAGAAATTTGAGAAATCTGTAACCCAAGCTTCGACGTCCTTATCACAACATGAAATACAAGAATCAGAAACTTCCCCGCCGGCACCGGTTCCTTCATGTTCACGAAACATAACCGAAAATATAACAACATACACGAATTCGATTGAAAGACAAAATATACCAGCACACAGTTTCCAAAACTGCACAAATATAACCATTAACTATAACTTTAAATAGAGCTATGTAACTTTATATTTTGTTTTATTAATGTAAAGATAATTTGTTATTTAAATAATAATTATAACACTTTATTGTAACTGAATAAATTATTTGATGTATTTAATTGTTTAAATCCAGCCTAATTATGAATTGTAATTTTATTGCTAAAGTTAACATCTTGCAATTTTCGTAATATATATCAACAACGTCTCTTCGGCTTATACTAAAACTAATACTAAAATTTAACTGTTCCTTGGACTTTAGTAGTTTAATATTATACCATAACAAGTAACACACTACATACTGTCTGTCTAGAGTTTCGAGCTATTACTAAAGTCATAGGAAGTACTGAATTTTAAATAATATTTTGTGGTGTAATAGGGTCAACTTATATTCTTTTGTAATTTTTTATTTGTTAATAGAATACATACTAAACCTATATATCTTGACGGAGGCTACTTCCCTTAAAATCCTTAACTTAAAACATGATTTTTTAAGTAAAAAGTAGTGTTCTCTGTTACTACAACCATGAACAGTGTAGTTTTTAAACATTTGTTCGTTTTACTAATAATAATAAAGGTAACTTATTCCGTAAACTTTAGTAACATGATATATACCGTAAGACATTACTTATATTACTAACTTATTTTTTTAAAAAGATTGTTCTACTAAAGTTATAGGAACAAACATATTATTTAAAATTATCTATTTTGTGATATATTATTAGATACACATATGCCTATGTCTTTTGTAGAGATACCTTAAACTTTAGTAATATGGTTTGCTCAAAGTAGGGTTTTAACATTAATATGCTTTCTATTCAACCGCCACTAATCTTACTACAATATAAGTAAAAATATTTTTTATTACATTTTATATTGTCATATGAAAAGATTATTAAATAATAATATTATGAGTTTGAACCATAATTTTACTCACGAATTCTAGAAGGCTGTGGCAGCAACTATTACTCGTAAGCAAACTGTCAGAACAATAATTCATGCAAAAGGTTGTCATAAATTTCTATATTTACAATGGACAATATTTACAAAAAGTATTGCTTGTGTAAATTTTGCGAAAGTGTCGAAGAAATAGATAAACAACACAGTAACTTGCCACTTTTAAAATATTTAGTAAAGAACGCTGGTATAGATCTATTGGAAAATATCCTGTTTAAAAAGATACAAGAAATTCTTGTTTTTATTCAACCATCGTTAAACCGCGTGAGGAATACAAAAAGAAATAAAATAGTATTCAAGTACTATTTATACGTTCTTAAACATCGAAATTTTATGGTCAGTACTAGCGAAGTTCCGAGTCCTACTTATTCGCCTATGAAACGAGAAGATGTGTTCCAAGAATACCATGAAATACTAAATGTTTTATTAAAAACACAATAAGGAATATGTTTGTTGTTTTTTAATTATTTGTTGAATTTATTTAATAAAATTCCTTATTTAGAAAACGATGCAATAAGTGTGCTTTTTTTAAAATAATTCATAAACAATTCGTTAATGTCAACCTCGTTAGTGTCAACCAGTCAAAAATATTTTATTTTCTGTCATTTACTTTTGACATAAGCGTGTGAAAACTTTTCACACGGCGTATGAAAAATTTTCACACAGTCCTGTCAAAAGTTAAAAGATTAAAAGTAAAAAAAATCGCATATTAATCCTTATTTTCTGCAGTCGTAGAAAAAGTATCGTGTGCAACACGTTTGAAACTGACTCTTTGCACACTCGTACGACTTGTAGCACTCGCCTACGGCTCGTGCACAAACCTCATACTCGTGTGCAAAGAGTCTTTTTCAAAACTTGTTGCACAATATACTATTACAACTTTGCTCAGTTTCACTTCATTTTTCACCTGGCGGGCATTCAGTAGGTCTTTCGGTACGAGTCCATACAATCTCCTGAATACATCTCTGACTAAAGAAAGCCACGCGAATCAATCGGACACTTACGCAGCGCATCGGTCAACTCCAGTTATCACTTGATATAAAAGAATGTGGCTGAATTACATCAAAGGATTTACCGCTGAGTGAACTTACTAGTTTACATATACTTTGCTAGAAGTGAGGGCGCCCATCCTAGACGGAACACATTTAATTTTTTCCGCCGAGGTAAAATATTTAGGGGTCACACTGGACCGTAAACTTAAGCCCATCACAGACACCGATACATAACTCCATAGCATAGGCGCATAAGAATTTCGACCAATCACGTGCGATTCTGGGACGCCATGTTTATTTTGCATAAGAATTTCCATAAGGCTAAATATTTATGCATTTTATGCTATGCGTGCCCAATTAAATTTGAGTAAGTAGTCACGTGATAAATATTCCCACATCTGACAAGTGCCATTAGTGCCAACCGAAAAAAAAAATTCATAACCTAGAAGTTAGAAGTAGAAGTTGTTTACTTGTATGTGTGTTTTGGTTTTGCTAGTTTTCTCTGCTTTGATTTTTAACTTTTTTTGTACTCTGGAAGTATGGAGGACCATCAATATTATACGTCATATACCATTCCTGAAAGTTCTGAGGATAATGCTGACAATTTGCCTAACCCCACGGCTATCGACAATTCAGAAACAAGGGAGTTCAATGAACTTCTAATTGACTTGGTGAAAAGTTATCCTCATCTTTACGATAAAAAAAAATCGGACTTTAAAGATGCATTATTAAAGGAAAATTCATGGGACGAAATTTCCAAAGTGTTAAATATTTCTGGTAAGTTTTTGTATTTTAGTAGAAATAAATGCTTTCACATAGCTATCTTATAATACTCGCTTGATTAAAATATAGATGTATGACATAGTATTTTGTTTTAGTTATTGATTGCAAAAACAGATGGATGCGTCTAAGAGAGAGGTTTTCACGAGAAAAAAAAGTGATTTAAGATGAATTTAGGAGCGGAAAAGAAGCTTCTAAACGTCAGGTCTGGAACTTATATGATAACATGCAGTTTTTAAGGCCATTTGTTTCATGTAGAAGGTAAGGTGGTTTATTTTATAAATATTTTTTTTTATTTGATATTAAGTCATAGTGAATCTTGGTTTTCAGATAAACATTTTACTCAGCTAAGTGCCAGTATTTTCATATCTCAACATAATTTTGTTCTGCAGATAATTACTATAGTTACAATAATTGAACTAACAACGGTTTGCACCTAAATTATCTCAAAGATAGCGTTATTCTGGAGATGAAAGTACCAGGGCTAAGCATAGTAATTTCGAAGATTGCTTGTAGGGCAGTTACCAAAAGGTTAATCACAAGACTGTTTGATATAATTAAAATCTGGTTTCTTAAATGATGTTTTCTTACTTTTCAGAACAATTTCAAATATATCCAAACCTACAAAAGTAATTCCCAGTAACATTACCAAGGGGGATTCAGTCAATGAGGAGACTGCTGGAACATCATTTCAAGCTCCCACACACTCAATAACAAATTTTAAGACTGTTTCGACCCCAGATTTGATAAAAACGTCAGCGGCATTAGGCATTGAAAATTAAATTCAACAAATGCCTGATAAAACAGCCCCTAATTGTAGAGGAAAACTATTAAAACCATCATTAAAATGATCTAGAGCCCAAGATAATGTAGAACTATCGATAATGAATATGTCTACAGCGGTAAGTTCTCACTTAAGTACTGAAAAGTCACCACAAAATAGTGATGATCTCTTTGGTATGTTGGTAGCAGAAGAATTAAAAAAAAAACAGTGAACCTGATAAATCAGAAAAAAAGAAAAGCATTTTGAAAATATTATATGGATTTTAGCTTATTAAAAAAAGTTGTATTCGTTTTTCGACTTAATATGTTAATTTAATTACGGTTATTATTAAAAGGGAAGATATATTTGTTAATTTATAGTAGGCTGTGAATGAAGGCTGGTCCTTGTTACTAAATTTTATTGCCTATACTATCACATGTTGAAAGGCAATATATTATTGGGGAAATCGATTTTTCTTTACTTAGATGTATGTACTTATATACTAGACTAGGTACAAAGTTCCTGAAGTGGCTGTTTTATTTAGTTGTATTTTTAAGTTGTTTTTATATTTTGAAAGAAAATTTCCTACTTTTCTTCAAAATTTATGTCATATTTTAAGTAAGCTAAAAAAAGTCTAGATCTATCAAGATAATAAAACATATGTTAATTTAAATATTTACTGACATTTATTATATTTAACATGTATGAGGTTTGTATAACAATAAATTGTGAGGCCTGTGATATTTTTTAATTAACTACCTCTACCTTTTTAATTTCAGAATTTAGATATCAATTTTGAAATATAGAATTGAAACAAAAAATCAACATGATCTGCACATATACAAAATATTGTTGAAAAAGTTATTCCCGTCCTAGGCACAATTAGAAGGTGTAGTCATATTATGTGGAATAAAAACACAAAATATCTAGCGTAGAATAGTTTTATGTAACCACATATAAGATACTTATTGACATGATATAGAAATGCTAGTGAAGATTTAATAAACAAACATCAGTGAATAAAAACATTTTTTTCTATAAATTATACTATACTGCTAGTCTAGTGATGCTTTATTCAGTAAATATCCAATAAATTAAAAACAACTAAAAATGTTCGAGCAGGCTAATCTTATCCTTAAAATTAAACTACTAAACATAAATGTGGAATTAAAACATTTTCATAATCCAAAATTATAACCTAAAAACTTCGAACTAAAAAATCACAATTCGCCTATAATTAGAAGTGTGCAAATTTACGAGTTCCCTGGGCAAAGTTAAACAGCATGTAACCCTCGTGTGACATAAGTATGCTGCCACTCAACCTTTCCCTCTTCTGTAAGAAAATAGTCTGCCAGTAAATTTCTTTGCATATGGGGCTGCCCTAGTAGCATTACGACCTCCAGCTGATGCAAGGTCTCTAACGCCGGCCGCTTGCTTCTGCCAACCTCCATTCGCCTACTTCAACCGTCCCTTCACGTGATTCGTGGTCAATAAAGTTAGGTGGACAATATAATTGGTCAGTAGGAGACCTATTTTCATTTTCGGACATTAAAAAATTGTGTAGACACACAGCAGCCAATACAATGGAATCTATGCTTTCAGGATTTAGTCCTATGGGCTTGCGAAATATTCTCCATCGAGAAACCATAATTCCAAAAGTATTTTCAATAGCTCTCCTGGCCCTACTCAGACGATAATTGAATACTTTTTCTTTGTAGCATAAGTGCTTACCAGGGTAGGGTTTCATCATTCTTCCTGACAATGCAAATGCATCATCTCCTACAAAATATGCAGGCATTATAACTTCGGAGCCAGGTAGTTTTGACCATCCACGAGGAATATACAATGATTCTTGGGCAATGGCCTTTCCAAATTCTGATTGTGAAAATACTCCTGAATCATTAGTACTGCCATAAGCTCCGATATCTACCAATGTAAATTTATATTTTGAATTACAAGCAGCCATAAGAACAGTACTAAATGTCTTTTTGTAATTAAAATATTGACTTCCAGAATTTGGTGGTGCTTGAATGAGAATGTGTTTGCCATCCACAGCCCCAATGCAATTTGGTAAATTCCATTGCTCTAAAAACCCTTGCATTATGGCCCTCCATTCATTTTCCACAGGGCAGGCTAAATATACTGGCATAAGAATTTTTCCTATCACCTGACATGTTTCCTTTATGATAGATAAAGTTGTAGACTCTCCAATTCTGTATGACAGTGCAATAGACAATGGCTGATCACCCGTAGCAAGATACCTAAAATTTAAAAATATTGCTAGGATAGGAACATAACGTATACATAATATATACATAATTTTTTGTATTAACGTCATTTTTTGGAAAAATATACCTAGTTTCTGATTAAATTAGTTCTATTTTAATATGTTTTTTCAGTACACCTTTTATCTTACCTTAAGGTGATTATAAGCCGCATTTCTGGATTAACAGCCCTCCAATTTTCTTTTGTTAAATGTACTCGCATCATTTCTAATAATTTCAGGAATGTTGCGAGATCCATTCTACAATACCTAAAGAATAAGGTTTCGTCTCTTTTCAATTCTCTAAAGAGTTTATCAAAATCTTCTTGCTGATCTCTCCTTTGGTTAACAGGTCTGCACCACCATATTCTATTACGCCACCGTTTATTTCTTCGCCTTTTCAAATATAAAAGACATACAAATGCAACTGCAGCATAAATAAATGTCTCGTCCATTTTATAATATATTTGAACCAAAATTCAAAATAGCAAAAACAAGCGGGAAAATATAAATTCACCAGTCAGCCAACTATAAAATATAAAATGAAATTAATAATGACAACTGAGAATATTGTGAACTGACAATTGACAATAGTTATTGGTGATTGGTCAGAATATTTTACTATGCAAATGTGTCTGTCATAGAACTGACATAAGCAAAAAGCTTTATGCTTACGGTCTATGCTATGCGTCTATGCAAAAGCGTCTGTGATGGCCTTTACCTGGAACAATCATCTAGAAATTACCATCTCTAAAGCCACAGCTGCAATCTGAACATGCCGCAAACTAGTCGGCAAGAAATGGGGCCTAAAACTAAGAATGGTATATTGGATCTACCAAACAATAATAATGCCCACGGTCCCCTATGCCTCGCTGGTATGGTGGCCAAAAACCCAGCAGGTCACCGCTCGGACCAAAGTTAATAAAGCGCAAAGGCTGATATGTCTGGAAATAACTGGGGCAATGTCAACTTACCCTACTGCAGCCTTAGAGGTGCTGCTGAACATGCGTCCTCTTCATCTCAAATAGACAAATACAGGCCTGGAGATTTTACTGGTCACCTGCGCATCTTTGAAGAAATATAACTGGGAAATGCCAGTAAACCAAGTGACCAAATGACGGTCTGTTGGACCTAGATGTCCCATTCACAGTGGTTATTGGTGACCGTCAATCATGGGAGAGTAAAAAAACTACCTCAGGCCGATACGCATCGCTGTGGTACACCGATGGTTCCAAACTAGCGAAGGAGCAGGATTGGGCAGTTCAGGTCCAAACTGTAAGCTTTCCAAGCCGCTAGGCAAATATATTAACCATCTTCCAAGCGGAAGTGCTTGCCGTAAATATATGTGCAGAAGAGTGCCTCACACAAGGACTTCACAGAAAGCACATCTACATATTTTCAGACAACCACGGCGGCTCTAAAAGCTTTCAAGTGCGTGCCAAAGCTAGTCTGGGAATGTAAGCAAACCCTGAAACAATTAGCAACACGCAACCAGGTAACTTTAATGTGGGTTCCTGGTCACAGAGACATAGAGGGCAACGAAAAAGCAGACTGTCTTGCAAAAGAAGGAGCTGGAACACCATATTATGGTCCAGAGCCCTACTGTGACCTTATCACCGAAGAACTAAACAAATGGGAAAAAGATCAACTGTCGTCCTACTGGAGATAGACTCCAGGACTAAGACAGGGGAAAAGGTTTATCACCATCTCTGCCAAAAGAGCAGAACAGCTCTTAGACATGAATAGAGCAAATATCTGTCGCTGGACTGCTCACTGGGGACTGCCCCGTAAAATACCACCTAAAGGCAATATGCAAAGCATAAGACGACCGATGCAGAGTTTGCAATAATGCAACCGAAAGCGCAGAACATCTACTCTGTCAATGTCCAAACTTTGCAAAAGGCTTAAGTACCTTGAAAGAGGGCAGCTATCACCTCAAAAACTGAATCAACTAGATAGTTGGTAGATACCAAGAAAACAGCTTCGTTTGGAAGATGCCTACACCTCTTGGACACAAATTAAGTTGTAGAAGCGTGCACAAAATATCTGTAAAGGTAGCAGTGCCGGGCGGCTGAAACTAGCCGAAACGACTCACTAGCAATCTACGCAATCTACATGAAATGCGCTTTTAAATTAACCCTCATAAAATGTACTACCTACCTATTAGGGCTTTATCAATATTATGTTTTCTATTATTAGAAACATATTTACATTGTAAATACAATGGGCTGAACTATGTTTCAAAAATCGGGTCGGCCAGTGAACTATTAGAATGGAACCTATTGAGTTTATAAATTCTGATCTACTAGAGGCCTTATTTCGATAGGAGATACCGGCTCAAAATAAATATTACGTGATATGCAAGTTAAAATGATTATTTAAGATATCAATGAATTCGAGACGGGCGAAATTCGCAGGAACTTGATGCGATTTTTTACAAGGCGACAAGATTCAATGAGAAACATTTTCTAATTAGACCACTTTCACCAAAAGGCGTTCACGACATTATTAGCAGATAGCCCAAGCTATGCATTTTATCCGTCAACACAACTCACTGTTGATATAAATAAAAACTGATTAACTGTTCCATAAAGCAGAAATAATAACATTTTAATTTAACATGTCTTACAAGGAAATTCTTGCTTTTAAAAATGCCGTTTAAATTAATAAACGCGAGAAAAAATGCTGAGCGACATTTTTTGGATTATAAAACTGTTTTTAATGACCGCGTTCTTTATGAGAAAACAACAAATCCCTTTTATTTATATCCAACTTCGTGCTTGAGGCGCCAACTTTTTTATTATCACTTAATTCAGAAAATTTACACGGCACCGGTTTAATTTGGATATCTGGTAGGCGTTTCGACGGGGTCTTTATAATTTACTGAGTTTTTACTCTGTTGAGTACATATTTTCATTGTTTTTAATCAGATCCCGTCCTATAACAATAAGTTTTCAAATTTGACATGACAACCCAAACTGTCTTGCACACTTTTGATATGAAAGTCATAGTGATAGTGTACAACTTTAAGGCCAATGTGAAGAGGTTGGTAGTTGGGGTTAAAAAATGGAGACTATTTTAATAAGCTAAACAAAGCCCTAGAAAAAATATAAGTTATATGTAATACATTTGGTTTCAAGAATAGATACTCGTATATGAATTGTAGGAATTTTTCCGACGAATTACTTACTTAGAATACAATTAACTTCTTCCCCCGGTTTCGACTAAACCTTTTTGTTGAGATGATTCAGTTCTACTAACATTTTATTGATAATTTATAGCGCATTTTTGATTAATTGTTCTGCCACCTGTTGTGTAGCCTACATATTTCCTTGGAATCTCTTCATTTAACCGAATCCCTAATGTTGTTTGATTGACGCACAAACATACACTTACGCATTTCTTGAAATGTACCGGTAGAGATAAATTAACTGCCCTTAATGGCCAAATACAATAGTTAAAAATTCTATGAAATATAGGTTACTATACTAAAATAGGGAAATGGTAAATAGTTAAATAATTTCAATAGTATTTACACAAGTTGCTTTAGAAATATATAAACATAAAAGTAATAAAGGAAATATTATTATATAGTTATTTACAATATTAGTATTTTAAAGATTCATATTACAACACGACATGTTAAAGTTCAAGGGATGGTTCCAAGATGGCGACGAATGAAGATGTGTTGTCAGTTGTCAGTGGTTGAAATCAAAAAGTGCAAATATTGCAAGTCGGGGGTTGAAAAAATAGGTGTAAAGTGTGCAAGTTGTGCAGCCTATTTCCACCAGTCTTATGCCCTACGAACAATAGGCCTACAAGCAGTGGCGGCTCGTATATATGTGCTGAGGAGCTGCAGCACACAGCAAAATCACAGAAAAATTAAAATAATATTTTAGTACATAAATACTTGCCATTTTCTTTTAAAAATTATTATTTATCTGGACGGAAAGTAAAATATTGCCGCGCTGCTAATATCTTCGAGATAAACATACCCACTACACCGTCAATCCAGACCCAACGCCTTATGTTGTATAATTCGGATGGGTGTGCGATATGAATTTTAGCACAACGAGCCTTTTGGTCGTCGCGTCTCCGCTGATCCCGCTCGCGTGTTTTCAACGGTGATTTCAATAGCCGGTGGTGTTGCCCCATCTCAAGCACACGGCTAGATTTGTTGCCGCGTTTGATTTTAAACGCAGTTATTTATGTTGAATTTAGTAGCCAGGCCGTTTGCGGTAGTTTACTTAATTTAAGCATTTGTCGCAATTAGTTTTCCTAATATTATTTATATATATTTGTTAAGATATTATATATAATAACATTAGTTTTATTTATGACTATAAGACCCATATCCACTGCAGAAGGAGTACGTTGTTTTTCGACTTTGAAGAGAATTAAACGTTTTTTGCGAAAAGAGACATTTAACGCTTTGACAATGTTATTGGTTGAAAAAGAGCTGATTCATTTTCCGTTTTAATACAAAACTCACAGAAAAAATTGTAAATGAAAAAAATAGACGTATGGATTTAAAATTTTTTTTTATTTAAAATGTATCTAACCACTTTAAAAGACTATGTTCAGTACGTTCTCTTCTTTCATGTGTCCGGTTTAGAATTTTAAGCAGTTGCTTTATTAATAAATAACCAAAATTAGAATAAAAAAAAGTTCTCGGTACAATCAATGTTAGTATTTTTTATTTATCTTCGATACATATGTAAATGTGAAAATAATTCGATAAATTTGAAATTACACTTTACAATGCATAAGATAAGATAAGATAAGATAAGATATATTTCGCTTTTGAATATTACAATGTATAAACACTTAAAATATTATAAGCACGTCAATTATTATGTATAGTACAATACACATCACAAATACAACAGTAAATGACAAACAAAATATAAAAAAAATGGAAAAATACATACAAACATTTTAAAACCATATTTATACAAACCAAAGTAATATCAAAATCACATTGCTTTAATTTTTTTTTTAAAAGTCCTCGACCGAATAAAAACACTTTTCGATAAGAAAAGATTTCATTTTGTTTTTAATAAGCGTTAAATTGTCGTCTTCTTTGAAACATTTATGGATACATAGAGCATGATTGTAAGCCTTAAGTCCAATATACCGTGGACTTTGCTGTCCGATACTAAGTCTTGAAAATAGTACATTTAAGGCATTGCTATGTCTAGTATTGTGATTATGGGTGTTGGAACGTTTTTCCCACATATCTTTATTCTGTATTACATATATTAGTAATGAATATATATATAGGCATGGAAAAGTCATGAATTTAATTTTTTTGAAAATTTCAATGCATGAATGTCTAGTTTTTGCTCGCCCCATATACCGGACAACGCGTTTCTGTGCTATAAATATTCTGTTGGCGTCCGCTCCTAGGCCCCAATGAATTATTCCATATGAAAGCACCGACTGGAAGAGACCGAAATAGACCAGTCTTAACACATCTAGTGATACTGTGTCCCTTATGCTTTGTATTAGAAACGAGCAAGAGCTTAATTTTGGAAGAATTTTTTCTATGTGACAATTCCAAGTTAATTTTGAATCTAAGTGTAGACCCAGGAATTTAGTTGAGTCCAAATTTTCAATGGAGCGTCCTTCGACCTTTAGAAGCATGCTTGCGTTAACGGTGGTATTTTTTGTGACAAAGTGCATGGCCACAGATTTACCTTTATTAAGCTTAATGCCATTGTCTTTGCACCAATGGTTTACGTATTCAACACATGTATTTGACTTTTCAGTAAGCTCCGATTTTGATTCGCTGGTTACCAAGATGTTTGTGCCATCCGCATATAATACAAACAGATTTCCCGGGCTTCATTATTTGGCAGGTCATTAATATAACAATTAAACAATGTAGGGGACAAACACGAGCCCTGAGGGGTACCCCCATACACCTCTTGAGTCGCGGATTTCACACCGTTAACAACGACGCATTGCTTTCTATTTGAAAGGTATGTTCGAATCCATGAATTGGCTGGGCCTCTGATACCCATATTATTAAGCTTTTTTAAAAGTAAGTCATGATCGACGGTGTCAAAAGCACGACTCATATCAAAGAAAAGACCTAGTATTGCTTGCTTATCATTTAAACAATTATAAATATGTTGCAGAGCACTGTCTAGTGCTGTGTTTGTAGATAAATTAGCTCTAAAACCGTTTTGACATTTTGACAGCAATGAGTTGTCCTCCAGATATTTAGCAAGTCTTTTATTAAAGCAAGATTCAAACATTTTTGCTATATGGCACTGAAGAGCTACCGGGCGATAGTTTTCCATGTCGAGCATACTGCCTTTGTGTTTAAAAATTGGTATGACCTTCGAAGTTTTAAGTAAGCTCGGGTACTTACCCTGTATAAAGCTCAAATTGATTAAGTCCGATAGTATAGGGGAAATGATGTGCTTTATAGAAATAATAATGTTACCTGGTATATCATCTATACCGCATGATTTTTTAAGGCAAGTACGTGAGATTATCCCCTCTATTTCCTGAGGAGTAGTGGGGTATAGGAACAATGAGTTTGTTTCTATTGGTATAGTGTTTGTATATGTTTTCTGAGGGGGGTCGCTACTATTTGCAAAATTGACAAAATATGTATTAAAGGATTCACAGATATCCCTGATATCGGTGATTTGACCTTGTTCAGAATTTATTTTTGCAATATTTAAGTTTCTTTGACTACATTTCCTGTTTTCCCTAATTATCGACCAGCTTTCTTTGTTTATATTTATTGCATTCTTTAATCTACTATCATTAAATGTCTTTTTTGTGACTTTTATTTTTTTATTGTAATATAATTTTAATTCTTTGTACCTATTATTATAAAATTGATTATTTATCCTTTTGTTTATTTGGTGCATTTCCTGTAGCGTACGGGAAAGTTGTCTTATTTCGTTTGTAATCCATGTTTTATGATTAGGTTTTTTCGTACTTAAAGGTTTAACAAGTGGAAAACTAGTCTCAAAAGAATTTAAAATGATCGTATAAAAAGCATTGAAGTTCGCATCAATATCTCCGTCTGGAAAATTGTGACACACTATGCTATTCCAGTTAGTATTAGACATCTCGATTATAAAATTTTCAATGTTAGTCTGGTTAAATTTTCTGAACAGCCGCTCACCAGTAGAGGAATGGGTAAATTCTGTTTCAAAGTAGATACAAGTTTTTGAGTGATTAGTAATTCTTGTAGGTTCTGATATGGTGGCGGTGATATTATATTCTAAAAATAAGTTTTTTAAATTTTGTGTTTTTTTGTTAGGCTCTAAAAGATTAATATTAAGATCTCCGCACAGAATATGTTTGTTTCTTGGATCATACACATTTTCCATCATAACTGCAAGTTCCTCCATAAATGCTTCAATATCACTGTCTGGGGATCGGTAAACTGCGACAAACGTAATCGTCTGCTGGTCTGTCTGTAGTTTTGCGGCACACATTTCCAAAGTCTTTTCCTTTGAATTATTGAAGACTACCCTAGTCAGGTTTACTATCTTTTTAGCCATTATACAAACGCCTCCGCCCCTAAGCTGAGTTCTTGAAAAATAATTGAAGACCTTATAGTTTTCAAGATTAAAATGTCGCAAATCTTAAAAGAGCTCCATGTATTTTTGTGAGTTAGGTTCAATTTTTCACATTTAACTTTGCAAATAGGTGCAGCACACAGCAATAAATTACCACGAGCCGCCACTGCCTACAAGTGGCAAGTGGCAGCAAATCACTAGTACTTTGTGGTAACTGCTCAAAAAAAGCGCGGGAAGACGAGATAAGTCAAGCAGTCTCGGAAAAAGAAGCAGACATACTTACCTTAAAATCGAGGATAACTACGCTAGAAAACGAAACTGCCACAGCTGATTTGCAGAGGTTTACAAGAGAATGGAAGCAATGCAGAAATAAATTCTTGGAAAATTTTCATCCCTGGAAATCAAGGTAAATAATAACAATAACAACATAAAATATCAGCTGTTGAAAAAGCAATGCTACCAAACCATAATCAGCCGAGCGGAACTTCGTCGAAGCAAAAGGAGGTGATCATACCTATCCTGCCAGTGAAACGAACGCGACTCGCGCTGCTGCAAGCGCTCCTCCTACAAACTATGCCACTGTACTTGGAACGGCAACGAACATGGACGCTATGCAATCAGCCGACGAAGCCGAAGCCCAGGCTTTTCAACTGCAGAAGAGGAGAGGATGAAACCGCAACGTTAACCTCGCCACGGAAAAAACAAATCAAAACAAACAGGAACAAAATACAAATTCTGAAAGAAATTGGAATGAGTTACTGAAAAGAAAGAAAAGCCAAGGGAAGGTTGATACGAATAATGAGTTTGGGGAATTTGAGCCGGAAAAAAACACCTAACATAAACAAAAAAATCTGGCTATTCATAACAAAGATTAAAAACACAATAACAAAAGGTATTGTTCAAAATTATATTCCTAACAAAAGTAACTTCAAATCTGAAAACATTGAGGTGAAGCAGTGTCAAGCAAAGAACATAAAGACCACATTTAATTGTTTCATGGTGGGTGTTCCTCCAGATGCTAAAGATATGGTTTATGGGGAATCTTTTTAGCCAGCAGGGGTGGGCTTTCAGCGTTGCGATTTTTAGCTCAGGCGTATTTTTCTAGACAATTGTCAAAATCGACTAATCCCGAATTAGTGCCACTAATTTCTACCTTTTCCGTACATAAAACACACACCACTCCTGCTGAACTAACCATTTTGCATCTAAACGTCAGAAGTATAAACAATAAATCTTTGCCTTTATCTGTTATAATGTCAGACTGTCAGACATAAATCCAGATATTTTCCTAGTCTCTGAACATTGGATGCAAAATGCCGATGTAAGTAAAGTTTATTTTCATGGTTTTAATTTTATATCTAACTTTTCAAGAATCGTTGCTAGGGGGGGTGGCACTGCAATTTTTGTGAAAAGCTTAATGGAAGCAAATAGCATAAATACAAAAACTTTACCAATACAAAAAGAGTGTGAATTTTGTAATACTAAAATTAAACATTGTGATATATTTTATATAGCTGTCAGTTTGTACACATGGCCAAGCGGTAATCCTGATCTCTTTTTTTCTGTGTTGTCTTGAGTTGTTGAATGAGATTTATAGTACGACTGCATGTTTTATCATTGGGGGTGATTTTAACATAAATTTCGTTACACCTAATATTATTGCTGATCGCCTCTCAAATCTAATGACCGGCTATGGGATGTTATCAATTGTTTCTGGTACCACAAGGCCAGATTCTGGGTCAGATATACAAATAGATAATATTTTTACAAATATCCATAGTGAGGACACATTGTTTCAGCACCGAGTAGGTCATTGTTCTACTCGGTGGTTTCAGCCTTATATATTACAGACTTGTCTGATCATTATGGATAGATACTCAAAATTCCACTTAAAAAATCAGCACCTACGAAGTTCCTACAAAAACGGTTTTTTGTGGAGGCAAATATAATGCAGTTTAAATTATACTTGCAAAATGAGACATGGACAGATGTTTATGAGGCTCAAGGAGTCCATGAAAAGTATCTGGCTTTTGAGCTGATAATTTTGTATTATTTTAATCTCTCTTTTCCATTTTGTGGCAGCAGAGTGAAGGCGAATGACTGGGTAAATAGAGACATTAAAAGGTATTCAAGTTTTATAAAGGATTTATATGTACATTTTAAAATATCAGGATCCCAAGCCGACTTTGAGAAATATAAGACCAAAAGGAAATATTACAGGAAATATATATCTGATCACAAAAATAGTATAAATGATAATAGGGTAATAAATTCAAAAAACAAGAACAAAACAATGTGGACTATTTTTAAAAAAGAAACTAACAAAAAAACTTTTCTGCAGGACATTACAATAAAATCACAGGATGAAAATTTCTTAGAAGATCCTAAAAATATCGCTAACACATTTCTGAAGCAATTTACCTTACCACTATCAACTTATTCTATTCCTGATTATCGGTCAAATAATGGTTTTCCCACAATATTTCTTAAACCTGTGGAGGCGAATGAAATCTGTAAGATTATTTTAAACTTGCCGAACAAATATTCAGCGGGACCAGACGAACTACCTGTAACTGTTTTGGAGTCTGCGGCTGAACCTGTCTGCACTCCTCTATGCCATATAATTAATGAAAGTTTAGTATCTGGTATCTTTTCCAGTAGACTAAAAAAGAGCAAAAATTACTCCCATTTACAAAAAAGGTAATAGGCAGGATTGTATGAACTATAGGCCAATATCTTTGCTACCATCTCTGTCAAAGGTTTTTGAGAAGGCATTATATATCCGGTTAATAAATTTTCTAAATAGGCATAATATATTAAACAAACATCAATTTGGATTCAGACAGTCAAGTTCCACAGAGCATGCAATATTTACTACCTTAAAATATATCTTCGATAATGTTGGCAAAAAAACTGCAGGTTACTGGACTATATTTTGACTTGTCAAAAGCCTTTGATACACTGAATCACCAACACCTAATTAATAAGTGTCAGAGCTATGGTCTACGTGGTGTTTGTGGTGCCCTATTGGAGTCGTACCTACGGGACAGAACACAGATGGTATCAATATCAAACAAAGGTAAATCGTACTTTTCACAAGAAACTGATTTATTACAGGGAGTGCCTCAGGGATCCATAATTGGGCCTCTGCTTTTTCTTTTGTATGTTAATGACATACAGATAGGGTCTGAGACTGGGATAGTGTGCCAATATGCAGATGATACATCTGTATTGTGTGCGAGCAAATCTGACACAGAATTACCCATACAATGTGGTGAAGTGGCGAATGACATGTTGGAATGGTGTCACGATAATTTTCACCAGCTGAACGCTGATAAGACAGGACTAATAAACTTTTCAAAACTGGGGGTCCTCCAGAATTTTCTTTTGGTAAAGCTCAACCATAGGTCAATTCCTACAGTTGATTCGCTTAAATTCTTAGGGGTGGAACTAGATTCCTGTCTTACCTGGACAGCCCACATAAAAGGACTACAGGCAAAACTTTGCGGTGCATGTGCAGTTATAAGACGACTAAGCATAGCATCTCTGTGGATTGCATTCGCTTATATTATTTTGGCTATGTACAGTCTATAATGGCTTATGGGATTGCTTTCTGGGGATCGGCAAGTGATGCTTCAAATATTTTCAAGGCACAAAAGAGAATAATCCGCTGCATTCTGGGTCTCGGTCCTAGAGAATCATGTAGACCTCATTTTCAGAATTTAGATATTATGACACTTCCATCTCTATTTTTTATATCGTTACTTTAATTAAACGAAATCCGACTTTTTTCCTCCATAATTTTGAAAACTATAGCGATGACATGCTTATTGCTACACGCAGCAGGTCTGAAATGGCAATACCTACTCATGTGTCAACATTTTATGAGAGGGGCCCATATTTCATGGCCATAAAGGCATACCGGTCACTACTCGATGATATCAAGTGTATCACTGGTGTAAATCTTTTTAGAAAATCTGTTGTGTTGTATGTTAAAACTAGATGTTCTCATTCTTTTAATTTTCTGTCATAACCCAGACTTGTTTAGTATAATATGTTTTAAACTTTGGTAGTATAGTGTTAACTTTTTTAATCTGTGGTGTCCAATTTTACCGTTATCTTTATAAGTTTTATAATATTTATATGACTTATTTTTTTAACCTTATAAGCTTTATAATTTTAAATAATTTTAAGCTACATCCTACATCAGTTTTAATAATTTTAATTTTATAGACTATTATCATCATTGGATATTACAGTTTACTGATTGTAATGTTAAAGGGCTCTTGAAATTTATTTTTCATAACATAACTTGAAATTTTTGAAGTTCAAACAGCATGACATTGTAATTTGTCAATTCGAAAGTAAGAATTTATACTTATTGATAGTTTCTATCACCTTGTCTGACGTTGCTTTGTCACCCCTTGTGATTTTGTTGGCAATAATGAATGTTTATTATTATTATTATTATTATTATTATTATTATTATTAATATTATTATTATTATTATTATTATTATTATTATTATTATTATTATTATTATTATTATTATTATTATTATTATTATTATTATTATTATTATTATTATTTTTTTTTTT
>MU181962.1:875241-892795 GCA_016904865.1 Pissodes strobi
TTATTATTATTATTATTATTATTATTATTATTATTATTATTATTATTATTAATATAAAGTTGTCAAACGAGGCGTCAGCCGTGTTTGATAAAACATCGAGTGTGGTTATATGAATTTACAAAAAGAATATTGTACAAAATTTTATCTACTTTCATCTATGAATAAAAATATTTGACAAAAGGCATTTTTTAAAATAAAAATGCACCTCCTATTAAGTTTACTAACGAAGTTTTTTTATGTTACCTTTCGCATGGTTGCTGTCGAAACGTTGTCAAACAAATCCAAAAATATAAAAAGCGCTTTTCAAAATGAGCGATTCTGATGGAAGTTTACCCTCTGATAGTGATATAGAAGCAGCGGCAAACCAAGCGATCTCAAGTTTAGTTCCGACAAAATCCAAGGCGCGGTATGAGTTGGAGTATCAGAAGTTTGAAGATTGGTGCAAAGGTAACAAAATAAAGGAGGTGTCTGAGAAAATCCTGTTGGGTTATTTTTCTGGAAAGCAACGCTCCCAGAAACCATCTACACTATGGACTCTCTACTCAATGTTGAGAACTATGATTTCAGTCAAGAAAATCAAGATATAAACAGATTATGTCAACTAATCGCATTTTTGAAAAGAAGTTCAGAGGGTTACAAAGCCAAAAAGTCCAAAGTTTTTACAAGGGGAGTCGTATGTAAGTTTCTTAGTACTGCAGATGATGAAACATATTTACTTATGAAGGTTGTTATGATAATCGGCATTTTTGGGGCTTGTCAGCGCAAAGAACTAACTAAGTTAATGTTGGATCATATTGAATCCAATGATTTGTATATAAAAATTGTGATTCCATGCTCGAAAACCAAAATTATCCGAGAATTTGTTATAACAGAAGGAAATGCGACAGGTGTCAACTGTTTAAATATTTCGAAAATATGCTAAACTTCATCCTCTTAGTGTACCTCACAGGCGGTTTTTTGTATTCTACGGAAAAGGAAAATGTACCTCCCAGCCTGTCGGAATTAATAGTTTTGGAAGTATACCATAAAAGATTGCAACAAAACTTGGATTGAAGAATCCCGAAGAATACACTGGAATTCTTTTAGGAGGTCCTCAGCCACCATTTTAGGTGATGGTGGTGCAGATATGCAGATGTTAAAGCATCATAAAGCATTCACTAGCGAACGCGGTCGGGCAACATGGTTGTTAAAATGTTGAGCGCTCACTCACACTTTGAAAAGGATTGTCGGAGATCTATACCGTTTAGGTAGGATCCGGAATATGCCTTCCCAGATTTCCCACTAACATACTTGATAAGCAGCGCTACGCATCTATCTCCCCTCCTGCAGGCCGTTTCCCAATCAAGCGTGTGCGTATTCCCCCTCCTATCGCTGAGGCGCTTGTCGAGTTCCCCTTACGCAATATAAATTTTCGTAACGATCGAAAATTGCCGCCACATCAGTCAGCGTTGCCAGGTCTAGAGAATTGTCCCTAGTTCTAGGGAAAATACTTACCGATGGAAATGGAGAGATTCCAGGAATTTTTTTACCATAATATAAAATAAAGAAATTGCGACGCGCTTTCTGTGAAATAAACTTTTAATTTTTTTCATTATTTTTTTTATGAAATAAATTAAAAGATGTTGAATGCTCGTGGAGGTATGACGAGGTCCACCGAGATTAGTATTAGTGTACGTCTACCGAATTCGACCAAATCTCCTTCGTTAAAATAAACACCCGGCAAGGTCGGAATGCAAGACCTTGTAGCAAGTTGTAAAGTTAGCGCCCGCTGCTCAAATAACCAACAAAAGGTTCATTGGGCGCCACCGAGTTCGTTACGGACCAAACTGGAAATCCCCGCGTTATTCGTGGAACCGGCTGCAAGACCTCCGCTCCTCAAGGCAAATCTTGCTGGTGAGAATCGCAAAAAAGTTACCACCAAATTACTCGCAAAGCTACAAAATTACGAGTGAAGGCTGTGTGCATGTACGGAATGTACTAAATGACAAACCTTTTGTATTCCATGCATAAATTTAATCCAAAAAGACGTCTAATCAGCGTAACAGAGCGCTTTCGGCCTTAGCCATCATCAGTGTTACTTGCAAAGTGAGTAAAAGAACCACCCATTAGTGGAAACCAGCATAGGCTGTAAAATTTCTTGGGTTGAACAAAGTAAAGTTACAAACATGTCAATGACCTACCTATGGCGAAATAAAAATGAAGTTGAATTTTAAGTTTGACTTTTTGAATTTATTAAGATAAAAAATGGTAATTAAAACTGTAAATTGGAAAAAGATGAGTTTATTTTTTATGTAATTTTAAGCAGAAGGAAAAGAAAATGGTGGAAGTTTTTTCACTCACTTGTCAGTTGGAACAAAAGAACATATCCACAAGAGGCACAAACTACATCAAAACGACAACGGTCACATCAAAATTTAAAAAACACTTTACATTATAAGAAAGGTTCACATAATTTAAACATTTAACAAATTAAAGACAGACGTGGGAACCACGCTTTGATGGAATGACAAACATGTCTCTGTCGACAAGCTTGACAAGTAAACCGAAGACCGCAGACACAAAAGGAAATACATTAAAAATTGGCGAAAGTTTTTACTAACAACCATTGCCTTAATAGTCAAGTTAATCTCAACAGATCTTATATACCTTTACACAGGCGACTTCTTGATTGAAGTACCTCGGTCTACACACCGTCAAGTTTTTCACTTAATTAAGTACTTTGTTCTCTCAAAAAATACATAAAAAATAACTTTTAATACTTATAAAATAAGAAATTTCAATTGATTTTTACCTAGTCGAGGTAGCTCGAGCCAGTCTCTTCTCCTTATTAGTTAAGCTTTTCTTTTCCTTCTTTTCTTTCCATTTTCTTGAGTGGAGTTAGCCCAAGCTAGCTCCTCTCTTAATTAGTTAAGCTCTTTCAACCTTGAGTAGATTAAGGCCAGGCTAATTTCTTCTCTTAATTAGTTAAGTTCTTCCCTCCTTTTCTTTTTCATTTCCTTAAGTAGAATTAGCCCAGGCTAATTTCTTCTCTCAATTACTTAAGCTTTTCCATTTATTCCTCTTTCATGGAGTAGGGCTGGCCCAAGCTAATCTCCTCTCAAATAATTAAGCTCTTCTAAGTTTTACATATCTTTTACATATCTCATTTCTCCGAGTCGAACTAGCCCAGGCTAATTTCTTCCCCTAATTAGTCAAGTTTCCTTTTTTCTTCGAGTGGGGTTAACTTAAATTAATATCCTCTGTCTAGTACTTTACTAGCCACCCACTTAATCAAATATTCCTCCATTCAAACTTACACCCATCTGGTTAACTAATTTAAATCTAAACCTTCCTAATAATTAATAAATCTAGTTTGCCTCAGACAAATCAATTTGTTGGGTCTATTCTGGCACAGTGGTATTTCTTCTATATTCTAAGTTAAAAATTTTGTATAATTAGTTACTCAACACTTTTCCTCTCTCTTACATTACCAATTTTTAAATTTAAAACTACCGCCAATTTTTGAAGTATTTCCTTTTGCGTCTGCGGTCTTCGGTTTACTTGTCAAGCTTGTCGACAGAGACATGTTTGTCATTCCATCAAAGCGTAGTTCCCACGTCTGTCATTAATTTGTTAAATGTTTAAATTATGTGAACCTTTCTTATAATGTAAAGTGTTTTTTAAATTTTGATGTGACTGTTGTCGTTTTAATGCAGTTTGTGCCTCATGTGGATATGTTCTTTTGTTCCAACTGACAAGTGAGTGAAAAAACTTCTACCATTTTCTTTTCCTTCTGCTTAAAATTACATAAAAAATAGTCTCATCTTTTTCCAATTTACAGTTTTAATTACCATTTTTTATCTTAATAAATTCAAAAAGTCAAACTTAAAATTCAATTTCATTTTTATTTCGCCATAGGTCATTGACATTTGTAACTTTACTTTGTTCAACCCAAGGAATTTTACAGCCTATGCTGGTTTCCACTAATGGGTGGTTCTTTTACTCATTTTGCAGGTAACACTGATGATGGCTAAGGCCGAAAGCGCTCTGTTACGCTGATTAGACGTTCTTTTGGATTAAATTTATGCATGGAATACAAAAGTTTTTCATTTAGTACAAAATTACGTGTTTAGTACATTGTGGAACCAAATAAAACGCCGCAGAAACAATACTAACTATCTCTTTATTTAATAAAGAAAACGAAAAAAACGAAATAGGCAGCAAGAATAGCCTTGAATAAGAGTAAAAAAAGTTGTAAATTGCAATTAGCGATTCGATAATTTATATCTATAAATCAGGATACAACACCGACAACTGTAGGCAGTTCAAAACTAATCAACTAACAATGAAATTATAACTATTAAATAAAATTATTTATCTGAGGTTGACCAAAACTCTTTGTTGTTAAGGGTAGATAATGGAATTAATGATTCAGCACCAGTCAAGTGCTCCTGAGAAAAAAAAACTTAAGTTGAGTTTAGTCTACCGCGCGGGATCGTGATCACGTAAACTGCAGAGATAAAAGGGGCGCAAATACAACCAAAGTTACGCTACCAACTCAAAAAGAGACAATTATTTCATAACAAACATTTAAAACTAAAATAAAATAGAGATTTCACCGTCAGGTGACCACGGACGGCTTGTTCCGGAACCCAGCTGGGCGGCCGACCCTCCGACGTCCAATACGTCTAGCTGGTCCAATGGTCTGTCCGGTTACACCTGGTAAGCAAGTTTCGCTAAGCCAAATCTACAGCAGCTCAGCCAGGTGGGTGGGCCATCAAGTTGCCGCTTGGTGAAAGGACTTCAAATTCTCGCCCGGTGGTAGGACCCTCTCTTAAAATGAGGGCACACTACGCGACAAAACTAAGTATCACAATGGCGACCGATATTAGACAAGCAAACTCCCAAAAACCTCGTCCCGCGAGTTATTTCTGCATCTACGCCACCAAAATTAACGAAAGCACAACGTAACGGCCGATGCGGAAATTCCTACGTTGTTAGTCGACAAAATCCAACGAAGATATCTGGGATTAAACAAGATTTTTAAATGTATCGACTTAACAACTGAAATGCTTGACTCCAAAAGGCCCCGCATCCGGTGTGAAACGAACGGATCATCTCGCGCCAGAAAAACGAGAACGCCGCGCAGATTACACACATCCTGCAACCCACAAAACATGAAACTGCGATTACCTCGGTACTGTGTGCTATAGAGTGTGACGAAGGCGCCAGATAAATTTGAAATTGTATTAAATCGCAGATCTAAATGTCGAACTGCGACGTAAGCCCCAAGTAATACCGGGGGCGTACCAGAAATTCACTTCTAGTTAGCGACCCAAAACGGAATGTCACAAAATTTTAGGGATTTTTACTATAATGTAAAATATTTTCTTTATACCTACATAAAAAAAATGTATTCAAATAATTAAATTAAGAACGTCGATTTACATTATCGATTATATAGCCTATTCCTACCTAAACCAATTACAGGTGTTAGGCCAACACACCTCGACGTGGCCTGTCGGTAATACAGATTACTTACTGTATTCCTCTTTCAAGGTTTGAGGAATTACCCAAGAATCGTAAAGAGTTTACGATTCTCGGGAATTACCTATATCCTATATTCTGCTGCATCATAGTATAACACAAATCGATTTTTTTTCGATTTTTATTGTATATTTCTTTTCTTTAGAAACTGTACTAGTTTATTGCATCACTAATTAAGATTTTTAATTGTTTAGCTTTTTTTTCTATTGTGTCAATTTCGCTTCTTATAACCGCGCCCTATTAGTTTTAAAATGATTTATATATCTGCTTTAAAGTGTTGATTTTTCTAAATAAAGTAAAGGTGAATTAAAAATAAATAGAAGAAATATATATTAATTTCTTTGTAAATAGCTACAGAAAAACTAGGAATTTTTCATTTAATTTCTAAGGAATTCTAGGTACTTTTTTGAAATTATCTAGGTATTTTTAGCTGAACCCACCTGGCAACCCTACCGTCAGTAAAAAAAAATCACTTCAAGTGGATTAGGCCTACTGAGGACACCCCGTAAAAAAAGCGTCAAGTACTTTCCCTTTGGAATGGTGTGGAAAAAAGTAGTACGATTCATATGCAATATTACCTTTTCTTTAAAAATCGAGAGGTTTTGGTGGAAGTGGTAAATTTATTTTAATTTTAAGTTAGACCAGTAGCCTACTGCCAACTCTTTAGAGTTCAGCATTGGACTTTATATTAGGCGCGTTCGGGATGCTCACGCCATTCACTCCGTGCGTACCTAAAATGCTCCAGCCGTTCGGGTAAAGCTTTTCGTGCAAATGGAGTAGCTCTTTCAGCGTTCGACTATTACGGAGTGGGGTAAAAAGAGTATACTCCAAAAGTTCCACCTCGCAGAAGGAAGATTTTGCGTAGTTTGAGAATCGAGCGAGAAGTGTCATTTTCGATTTTCTTGGTGTGTCTTGTTTCTTGAGAATTTAAATTTTTTTTTGGTCATATGCACAAATGTTGTGGCCATGTATAGTCTAAGATTATAAAAATATGGAAATAAGTACATATCCGCATTGTCCTGTTGTAGACGAGGCAGGTAACGCCGTTATATTTGATGGGTCACAGGTACTACGTAACAAAACATTAATAAAATTTGTAATTGAGCAAACATTGTGTCAGAATTCTCTTAAAAAACCCTTTTCCTAAAAATTAAAATTGAAAACAGAAAACAGCTGTCTTGAATCCGTCAGTAATCTGTCGTTCCCAGGTCCAACAACTCCGAATCGTTCGACTATACATTTTGACTCCATACGCTCCAAGATCACGTGCACGAAAATCCACTCGTACTCCACTCCAACTACATTTTAATACCCGAACCCAGCTATTATATTATATATTAGATTGCATTTTCTGTGTTAGCCGGAAGTAACCCTTATGTATGATACCTACGCCTTATATCTCACATTATTAAGAATTTATGGCAAAAATGTGTAGGAACATTTTTTATATAAAATTTTATAAGAAATATTTTTTCTACATAGCTCTTTTTGTATCAAAAGTGCACCGTTCTCGAGATAATTTAAAAAGCTTGAAGAAGGGTTTAAAAACGACGTCTTAGGGGCTGACGCACACTGTTTAGGGCTGGAAACTTTTCGGTTTATTAATTATTATGTCATCCTTAGCATTCCTACCAATTTTCAAAACCTTATGAATTTTGTCCAATATAAATGGTAATATTACTGAATATTACTGAATTATGATTTTTATACACACTAAGAATACACGCTTCCCAATTAATCACTAAATATTTTGCATAGATACTAAATTCTCTGCGGACTATACAAACTTTAGGTTTCCACTATGTGATTAATCTAAAGATATAAAACACGAGTACACAAATATACGGGGATCAAAATAAAATAAATTATAAACCATCCATTATAACAGCAATTCGATGCGCGTTTTATAATACCTTAGGTATCCGATCCCAATGACCTTTAAAGCGTGGTAAAAGGAAAATTCCCGTCAATTTTCCTGTTTTCTCCTCAGCAACATAAAAATTACTTCATGAAACGGCGAGTTTCGTAATTTGCCTGTCGCGTAACTGCCTTGAATAAATAATGGTTTGCACTTATTTAATAAGTCAAATGGAAAATATGAAATGAATATTATTTTAGATAGGTACCCATTCTTGTTATATTTTATTTCCAAGGTTAGAATTTAAAAATATTACCTTAGGAATTCTTTCAGAAATGCAATTTTCTCTTCGGGATTATGTATACCCCACACGACTGCGCCACCGTGATAAATAAATATAAGTTAACCAAATATGTTAGTTTAATAATAGGCAAGTGGGACATTTTTGCATGAGGTTTAAAGGTGACGGTGTTTATTTTGTCTTTAATTGTTTTATTACGGTAGGATGCTTTAACTATTTTCTGTTTTAGTTTTGACAATAAGTTAAATTCAAATATAGACATTTTAAATTTGGGTATGGTAAAAAAAATCATAAATTCACTTGTATTGATGAATGGGTTATTTAGTTTAAATATAAGTCAACTATAGAAATAATAATATTTCACACAGAAGTAGTTAGGTATACGTTATTTTTAATGTAAGGAACAAGATAGATAAATAAATATAGGTAGTACAAGATCGTAAATATACTCGCACAGTGTGTTTACGCAAATATTCACAGTTAATGCAGCATCATAAACACGTAGTATTTTATTGCCAGTAATATAGGAAGAAAATTTCAATTAGCGATTTCTTTTGAAAGATAGTTTATGAGTTTGCACACTTTTTATAAGAACGCCATTTAATGAATATTACTTAATCTTTTGCTTTAGTAAAATGATGTTGAATTTAGATCATCTATTTTAGGGTCTTAAATAAATTTTAAATAAGAAGCATCAAAAATAAATTGTTATTTATATGTCGTGTTTTGCATCAACACAAATGTTAAGTCGGTCCACCAGCACTTAACTAAGTATCAAATAAGCGCCATATTTTTTTACCTCTATCAGAAACAATAGTAAAATCAAGGACTACTCATCTTCACTTTAATGTACCCGGATAAGACCTTTACTCCTGATTTCGACATAATTCTGGATTAGCTGTTTTTATACGAGACTATTTATGTTGTCAACGAGAAGAAACATACGAACCTAAGCACTTCGATGCCATGTGGTTCAAAAATCGAACATCTAAATTCATTTGTTGCTTGTACAGACCAGCTAGCGAACACCAATATAAACGGCTTTTCTCCAACATTGGCAATCAGATTGATTTTCGGCAGACCAACTACCCAACGGCAGAAACTGTCATAGCTGGAGACGATGAAGGACGAGAAGCCGATGCTTTTGCTATAAGTCATGGACTTACTCAGCTGGTTGACGAACACACCAGGATCTCTGAGCGTCAAAAAGACTTTGCTAGCCTCCTGGATCTATTCTTAACAACTAATCCTGACCTCTACGCCGTATCGGTCCAACCTCCGTTGGGTTCATCAGACCAGACCACAATCTTATATCCGCAACCTGTGAACTTGCTATCAAAGTACAGGAGCCACACGTATCCCGGAAAGTTTGGTACTGCAAATCTGAAAAGTGGTGTAATCTTCCCGAGTTTTACCTCTCTTTTCCTTGGAAAGATGTCTGCTTTAGAAATCAAAACACCTCTGATTTTGCTGATGAGATAACTCAAGTTATCCTAGTTGGTATGGATGTTTTCATCCCCTCTTCAATGAAACGTATATCAAACAGTAAACGACGGTTTGGTAAAAACTGCTCAAGTGCGGTCAATGCTAAAAATGCCGCCTACCTCAAATGACGCCGAGATCCGACAGCTGAAAATCAAAATATATTCATCACGGCTAGAAACCAGTGTCAGCGGACCATTGATGAGAACAAGAAGGGATATAACGAGCACATCAAGAACACGCTCTTAACTGTCCTAACGGATCAAGATCATTTTGGTCAGTTGCTAAAGCTGTCAATCAGGATTTCTCAAACACGTCAATCCCAGCAGTCAAAGATGATGGTTCAATAACGAAAATGGCCAAAGAAAAAGGAAAAATTCTTGCCGAAATGTTTACATCAAATTCTAACTTAGATTCACAAGGAACCACTCTCTCAACTATCCTGAGAGGGAATTTCTCAATGTCAGGTCTGGAAAAGCCTAGAGACTAACAAGGCCACAAAACCGGATGGCGTTCCCGCAATATTACTTAAGAAATGTGCTGCTGAACTAACAGCTACACTATGCAAACTTTTCTCCCTATCATACTGCACTGGATGCTTCCAAATAACGAGTCCAAATAACTACCGTTCATTTGTCTCCTGACTTACGTAACCTATCTGTGGACTAAATCCATCGAGAGCTACGGCGAATCTCGTGCAGTGGCTTTCGACAAGGCATTTGATAAGGTGTGTCATGACGGATTTTTAGGTAACTTGACAGCATATGGTCTACCACTAGTACAGTTTTCAGACCATTTCATAAATTTTGGGGAAACTACCAAAAATATTTCTGAAATATGTTACAGAGCTCAAGAACGCAAGTAAAAGATTTTTCAAACAATTATATGTTCATATAATACACTCATTTAAGAACGTTCTAGTTATGAGATGATTCGATTTATAAAGAAAAACTAACGAATACCATCGACTCATATTCGTGCGAATCTAGAAAAAATTGTTCCAATAATACATAGCTAGTAGCAACTCACCATGGCAGAGTAAAACGGGACCATAGACCGTTCTGCAGTCCTATTATTAATCAAAAGTATATGGGCATAAACATAATCTCAGAAGTTTCTAGATAGTAATCAGATCAGAGAAGAGATAAACTTCATTTTCCTACGAGCGTGTGAAAAGTGACATTTTTCACACCCATTTCGGTGTGAAAAATGTCACTTTAACGCACTAGTGTGAAAAGTGATTTACTTTTCGCACTAGTGTGAAAATTGAAATGACGTATCTATTATGTCGATTAATAGAGATGCCAGTTAATTAAAACTAACTTACTAAAATTAAACTTAAATAAATTACCGGTTATGGAAGTCAAATAGGCTATATATGATTACCAATAATCACAGGTTATATACCTATATAAAAAAGTAAATCAAATGAAAATTAACGTTAATCAATCAGATACTAAACTACACAAAACATGATCATGTTACATTACACTGAGTCCTATAGAACATTATATACCTAGTAATATTGTGAATACAATACGTTAAAAAAGAAACTTTCGTGAAATCTTAGAATTACATTCTACACGTAATTTTTGGAGAAAACTTTGGAATCGCCGTAAGTTAATAGTCCGGGAGCCAGCGTCAATTTTTGGTGATTATTTTAGACCGCTTGAATTCAACTTATATAGTATGTTCTTATATAAAGAAACACTGAACCGACCGTCCGTCAGCTGGACCGTCAGCGCTGGATGCTGCGGCGGGAAGATGAGATAGTTGTAAAAAAAATGGAATTCGGAATTATCTTAGACGGGTTGAATTTTTTATGATAAATTGCCTATGTTACCTAGTTTAAAAAATGAATAGTCAGCTGCGTGCCGGAATCAGCGTTGTACGTCAGCTGGTCATGAGAAGGTGTAATAAAATTGAAAAAAAAAATTATTTATAACGGAGCGAAATTTTTTTTACCTGACTTAGGACTCATGTAGAAATATGAAGATAGCAGCTGGGTGCATCGTATGAGAAAGACCGTCAGCTGGAGCAATAAAGTATCATTACGCTCATACATCCAAGCGGCGCGCGGTAGTTTAAGTGGTCCGACTGACGATCTTCGTCTCAATATGCATTCAGCTGATTAGAATTTTCCAATTTTAGTTCATTAAAACTATTATACGGCTAAATATCAATTAAATCTTCATTGATTTACCAAAAATACAGTTAGGTAAAATCCGCATATTAACGCTTAAAATTATTTTTTTTTTACTCAGATATTCTCGAAATATTCGAAAATTATTTATTCAACGATTTACCAAAAATATAGTTACGTAAAGTTCACATATTATTAACGCATAAAATTGAGGTTTTTATTTCATTCTGATAGTGTGGAAATATTCGGAAAGAAATATTTATAATGAGTGTATGTTATTAAAAATTATCTTCATCATTGCTCTGGTTGTCGTCTGATGAATCATCTATTTCAATATCATCGTTGATATCTCCTGCCTCTGTTTCATTGTTATCTGTAGAAAATAAATAAAAAGAATATTTATCAAAATCATGTTGATTGACATGTTTTTCTGAAAAAATAGAAATAGTATATTGTGTAACTAGGAGGAAAAGCAAAACATTCCTGGACGACTGTGGTAGTTGCTGGACGAGGCGCAGCCGAGGCCAGCAATACAGGAGTCCAGGAATGTGCTTTTCCTACGAGTTACACATACTATTTTTTATCCGATCGAAATTAATTAAAATACGTACTTATATAATTAGAGCCAAATATTACTGTAAATAAAAACGGTGTTTTAAATTTAAACTCAACATAATATCAAGTTTTGAATCGAGCGAGCTTGAATTTTATTACGTAGCTACGGAAACTACAGCTAAATGTTACTTTTGATAGACGTCAGATCTGACAAACAAGGCGTTTGAATATGACAGAAATGTTACATTCCCGACCTAGGACGGGAATGATATATTCCCGGACTGTTATTTTCTAATCTTGTACAGTTATTGCATTTTGCCAAGCAACGAATACAATATACTGGAATCATGACTTTTGCGGTGAGAAAACACATCGGAAAGGTGTCGTTTTTCGTCCGATCGGATAAAAAATATGTTTTTTCATACCTTCAAAGTCTTTATCAATATTTGTGATGCTTGTAATTGACGGCGGCAATTGATCTCCTTCAAACCATTTGAAAAAATACTTTTTTCTTCAAACGTCAGTAAATCCGTCATTACTCGACTGTGTAGGCGGCCGTGAAGTTTCGTTTTTCCTCCGCCGGAGCTTTACTTTTCACTTTTCCGCCGGCGGAGGTAAAAGTGTTGTCATAGCAACATAGATACAATACAAACAGACAACAAAATAAGCGTCAACAACTCAAGATTTATTAAACTACAATTTGTATTTATCACTCAATTTGTGACTGCATTTCTAAAAATCACTAATTTAGGAACAAATTGGTCATTATTTAATCGAACTTACTCAATAACTGCTTATCAATACGGAATTAAAACGCAATCGGAGACGCAATCTTAAAAAATAATTATTGTTGACAGTATCCACTGACAGCTTTATGTTACATTACTATAGCAACAACCTGTGCCTATCATTGATTTGTATAAGAGTGGATAAGCAATAAATAGACCAAATATGGCAAATTTACGACCGCGAAATGTAAACAAAGAGATTTCAATTTGGACTTGCGCATTAGAAAATTAGAAGGCGTTAGCTGTTGCACCGTGAAGGTCAATAGGCAGGCCCGGACTCCGAAAGTGATTATTTCACCAAATATTCGGTATAGTCTTGCCGATTGTGAAATGGGCCCCAGTTAGCATAGTGAAACAAACAATAAGGTCTAAATAAGTAATACTTATGATAATTAAACAGGAAATCTCGGGTATTTTGCCTCTACCGCTACAAAACACAACCATACACTTTCGGGATTCTATTTTGGTAGCATCGCCCATTGTTTATGTGCGTATTGTTCAATTTGAACGAAAATCAAAATAGGGTACGCACAAAACACACACACATGAACCACTAAACTAAAACTAATTAAGCAACTACAGACACTAGGTCCAAAGAAAGTCAATAAAAAGTAAAGAACTCGAATTATCAACTCAAAACGCCGCGCCGTCAAAACGAAAACACGTCAAAGACAAAAGCCAAGTTCGGTCCTGACCGACGCCTGCTGAGACGGCAAGTGTTTTAGTGCGCATGACGAAACGGTATCTTCTTTGTTTACGTTTTTCGATTTTGCGTCGATTTTGTCATGCGCAGAAACCTGTTTTTTCGCCCATAGGTTGCCACTTTTGAATAGTGCGACATGCGGCTATCGCTTATCCACTCCTATACAAATCAATGGTGCCTATTCACCGACACCGGTCTAAGCCGCCTTGCGAACCTACTTATCTTTAATAATAATTAGATATTATTACTATTAAAAAGAGGTGTTTTTGCATTAATTTGTCGACATTTGAAGAAAACAGCATATTTTATTTGGAGGAAAAGTTACTTTTCATGGCTTGCTCTCTATTACCAGCCTCACTCCGTTCGGCTGTTAAACACGAGCGCGCCATGAAAAGTATCACTTTTCCTCCATATAAAATAATATACTATTCATCTTGTTCTTCCCAACCGTAGTCAGATCACCGTCTATAGATATTCTAATAAGTCCGCTCACTCCAGCATGCCGTGGAAAATACTGCCGTTGACCTTGAACACACTCGGCCACTGTACAGTAAACGAATGGGTGCAGCTACGGTGTACGATCAATATGAACTGCCGCTCGATTATTTTTATACGGGGAGCGTTCTATTAGGAATAAATGATATGAATATGACTACGTATTAATGTTTGGATTATTTATTTGTTATGAACAACTATTGACATTATCTGTCTCATTTATAGCTCATTAATGATACTAATTTGTAATAGTTACTTAGTATTATAATAAATAAGTAAATAATAAACGAAATATTATCTACGATATGGATAAAAATACCAGTAGGTACAACTGGTATTGGTATTGTTTAATTACGAACACAAGTTACAAAATATAACAGGAAAATAGCGACAATGGAATAATTTTAACCTGATATTTTCGGCTGTCGATAGGTATCGATATTTTATTACATTTTGATATTAATATGACAAATGCGTTGTCACAGTGGATGTCGTCTATAAAAAAAAAATTAAAACACCAACTAACCTGTGCCGCACCCATAACTTAAGCCAAGCATTAAAAGGGTTTTCCATCTAGGGTTTTTTTTATTCTTAATTAGTGGTTAAAACAGCGATCAAACTCCCTTATACTCATATATTACTCAACTTATATACATAATTTGGGCGAAGGTAAATATTAGAAATCCACAAATTTTACGCTATTTTGATATTCTTTGGATTCATGAAAGTGATTTTTCAAAGCCATGCATGTAACGACACGTTTTGGAATTTTCGTCTCGCAACAGAGATAAAGCATATGACTCTCTCTCTTCCTCTTTCTCTTTTATGGAATCGGTAAAGAATTAATCAATTTTTATGAGACGAAGTGAAACTAACCGAAAGTTGATTGGACGACTAACCCAAACTAACCATCTAACCAAATGTATTAAAATTGATTATATCGTATCCAAACCGGTTCAGATGTCTAAAATAAGTTGAGATTAAGTGAAACTAACCGGAAGTTGATTCGATGACTAAACCAAAATAACCAAATCTATTAAAATTGATTATAACGATCGGAACCGACTCAAATGACTAGAATAAGTTGAGACAAAGTGAAACTAACTGAGAGTTGATTCGGCGACTAACCCAAACTAACCAGATCTAATAAAATTGATTAGAGCATATCGAAACCTGATCAAATGACTAAAATAAGTTGAGACAAAGTAACCGAATGTTGATTAGACGACCAACTAAATGTGTTAAAATTGATTATAACGTATCGAAAGTTCAAATGTCTATAATAAGACGAGACTAAGTGAAACTAACTGAAAGTTGATTCGGCGACTAACCCAAAGTAACCAAATCTATTAAACTTGGTTATAGCGTATCGGAACTGCATCAAATGACTAAAATAAGTTGAGACTAACCCAAACTAACCAAATCTATTAAAATTGATTATAACGTATCGGAACCGACTAAAATGACTAAAATAAGTTGAGACTAAGTAAAATTAACCGAAAGTTGATTAGACAACTAACCAAATGTATTCAAGTTGATTATAACGTATCGGAACCGACTCAAATGACTAAAATAAGTTGAGACTAAGTGAAACTAACTGAAATTTGATTAGACGACTAACCAAAACATAACCAAATCCATTAAAATTGACTATAATGTACCGGAACCGGCTCAAAAAAGTAAAATAAGTTGAGACTCGCTAACGAAGTAGTCACTTCTATCACGTATACTGTGCTACTCGTGACTTTTTTTAATAAAAAATCATTAAAAACTTGTGTACAAATCTGCTGTAATTGCTACTACTTTTCTCTGTCGACTTTCAATGTATTGTTTTGTTTTTATTGAAGTAACGCAGACGGCGCATAATAGGTTTGTAGACAATGCTATGTTGCCAGATTAATTCTTTAATTCTATATGGTTTTTAATTAAAATGGTGCATTTTAATTTATGTTAGTCAATAGTTGTGTTGTGCTGAATTTAAAATATATATCTATATAATATCTATTATTCCTGAAATGATTATTTTATATAACTTATTAAAGCGAGGCAAAGCGATAGTGATATTAAGCTGATAAGAATTGATATTATTCGTTACTCTATATTAAAGGTCCAAAAGGGGATTTGAGGAGCATGATTATTTCTCTTCCTGACTATAGGCATTTTGTTTCCTTATATTCCTTGCGTTTCTATACAAGCGTCTAGCGTGTGCGGTATAACTATTTGCAATCATGCGCAGTTGCGTTTCGGGATCAGCTTTTGTGCTTGTGATACTACGGCCCGGGTTCGATTCCCGTCGGTGACATGTTTTACTTTAATTTTTTTGGTTATATTTGTTAGTTGGGGTTAATTTTAGTTTAGGGTTAGGCAGGGTTGGTCAAGCGTGTAGCGCCCCCGTCTCAATGCGCTTTTTTGATTCATTAAAGTTAGTTTCGATTATGTTTGCTTAATATGGGATACCGACGCGCGCGTAACGAGTAGCACAGGACACGTGATTGAAGTAAATACTTTTCAAGTTTCAACTCATTTTATTTATATGAGCCGGTTTGGATAAGTTTTTATAATCAATTTTTATACATTTGCTTAGTTTTGGTTAATCGTCTAATCAACTTTCTGTTAGTTTCACTTAGTCAACTTATTTTAGTGAATTCAGCCGGTTCCGCTAGGTTATAATCAAATTCAATAGATTTGGTTAGTTTGGGTTAGTCATCGAATCTCCTTCCGGTTAGTTTCACTTAGTCTCAACTTACTTGAGTCATTTGAACCGGTTCCGATACGTTATAATCAATTTTAATACATTTGGTTAGTTTTTGGTTAGTCGCCTAATCAACTTTCAGATAGTTTCACTTTGTCTTAACTTATTTTAGTCATTTCAACAGGTTCCGGTAGGTTACAATCAATTTTAGTAGATTTGGTTAGATTGGGTTAGTCGTTGAATCAACTTTCGATTAGGTTCACTTTGTCTCGACTTATTTTAGTCATTTGATCAGGATCCGATATGCTATAACCAATTTTAATAGATTTGGTTAGTTTGGGTTAGTCGCAGAATCAACTTTCAGTTTGTTTCACTTTGTCTCAACTCATTTTAGTCATATCAACCGGTTTCGATAGGTTATAATCAATTATAATAGATTTGGTTAGATTGGGTTAGTCGTCGACTCAACTTTCGGTTAATTTCACTTAGTCTTAACTTATTTTAGACATTTGAACCGGTTCTGATACGTTTGAATCAATTTTAATGGATTTGGTTAGTTTGGATTAGTCGCCGAATCAACTTTCAGTTAGTTTCACTTTGTCTCGACTTATTTTAGTGAATTCAACCGGTTCCGCTAGGTTATAATCAAATTTAATAGATTTGGTTAGTTTGGGTTAGTCATCGAATCAACTTCCGGTTAGTTTCACTTAGTCTCAACTTACTTGAGTCATTTGAACCGGTTCCGATACGTTATAATCAATTTTAATACATTTGGTTAGTCGTCTAATCAACTTTCAGATAATTTCACTTTGTCTTAACTTATTTTAGTCATTTCAACAGGTTCCGGTAGGTTACAATCAATTTTAATAGATATGGTTAGATTGGGTTAGTTGTCGAATCAACTTTCTGTTAGGTTCACTTTGTCTCGACTTATTTTAGTGATTTGATCAGGATCCGATATGCCATAACTAATTTTAATAGATTTGGTTAGTTTGGGTTAGTCGCCGAATC
>MU181962.1:916461-955519 GCA_016904865.1 Pissodes strobi
TAACTAATTTTAATAGATTTGGTTAGTTTGGGTTAGTCGCCGAATCAGCTTTCAGTTAGTTTCACTTTGTCTCAACTCATTTTAGTCATATCAACCAGTTTCGATAGGTTATAATCAATTTTTATAGATTTGGTTAGTAGTCGAATCAACTTTCGGTTAATTTCACTTAGTCTCAATTTATTTTAGACATTTGAACCGGTTCCGATACGTTATAATCAATTGTAATACATTTGGTTTGTTTTGGTTAGTCGTCTAATTAACTTTCGGTTAGTTTTTAGTCTTAACTTATTTTAGATTTTAGTCATTTGATCCGGTTCCGATACGCTATAACAAATTTTAATATATTTGGTTAGTTTGGGTTAGTCATCCAATCAACTTTCGGTTAGTTTCATTTAGCCTTACTTATTTTAGTCATTTGAACCGGTTCCGATACGTTATTATCAATTTTAATAGATTTTGTTGGTTTGGGTTAGTCATCCAATCAACTTTCGGTTAGCTTTATTCACCTCGTCTCATAAAAATTGAATAATTCTTTACCAATTCCATAAGAGAGAAAGGAGAGATCACGTGTAGTTACATAACAGTCATCAACAGTACAATAAGAAAAACTACCCTTAGCCATCTTAACCATATATATTTTTTAAATAGCGTATAGCGTAAATCGTGCGAAAACTATTCCGTAAAAATAAATGCATACCTTCCGATCACGGAAGTGCTTGCGAAAACTGAATCACGGCTAAGCCGTGAGATTGACACACGTCAATGTCAATGCCGATGGGTGAGGGATTGGCGCAGGCAGGAGGGAAGACGCTATCCGTCTGCTGTCGGTTTTTCGACGGCAGATCAAAGAAAGAGCGAGGCGCAGTGTGGACGGGTAGTAGTAGGAGCGTAGCAATCGCGCGAGAATCAATGAAGAAGTGCAATAGAACTTAGTCGCGTGGCGCGCGCGTCTCTCTACATGGCTCACAGTAGGCGCGCTAGGAAACCGTGCGCGTCGCGTTCGCGTAGCAGGCGCGCGGTCGGCGCGTCGCGTGCGTGTCGCGCGCGCGTCTCGTCAGGTCTGTACGCACCTTAAAGCTCCGGCGGAGGAAAAACGAAATTTCACGGCCGCCTACACAGTCGAGTAATGACGGATTTACTGACGGTTGAAGAAAATAGTATATTATTTTATATGGAGGAAAAGTAATACTTTTCATGGCGCGCTCGTGTTTAACAGCCGAACGGAGTGAGACTGGTAATAGAGAGCAAGCCATGAAAAGTAACTTTTCCTCCAAATAAAATATGCTGTTTTTTCTTCAAATGTCGACAAATTAATGCAAAAAGTCGCTTTTTAATAGTAATAATAATTATTATTAAAGATAAGTGGGTTCGCAAGGCGGCTTAGACCGGTGCGGTGTCGGTGAATAGGCTCAGGTTGTTGCTATAGTAATGTAACATAAAGCTGTCAGTGGACACTGTCAACAATAATTATATTTTTAAAATTGCGTTTTCGATTGCGTTTTAATTCCGTATTGATAAGCAGTTATTGAGTAAGTTCGATTAAATAATAACCAATTTGTTCCTAAATTAGTGATTTTTAGAAATGCAGTCACACATTGAGTGATAAATACAAATTTTAGTTTAATAACTCTTGAGTTGTTGACGCTTATTTTGATGTTTGTTTGTATTGCATCTATGTTGCTATGATAACACTTTTACCTCCGCCGGCGGAAAAGTGAACAGTAAAGCTCCGGCGGAGGAAAAACGAAACTTCACTGCCGCCTACACAGTCGAGTAATGACGGATTTACTGACGTTTGAAGAAAATAGTTATTTGTGTATTTAGAGCGCAAAGTAACGGATTGCCGCTTGAGAAAGAATGTTACTGCGCGACGCGTAGCGGAGCGCAGTAATCTCTCGAAAACGGCAATCTTACTTTGCGCTCGAAAAACACACAGAACTTTTTCTACAGCCGCATTTTTTAAAATTAAATCCACAATTTTCTCTATACTTATTCTGAAATTTGCAAATGACTGTCAGTTTTGACATATTATATTCAGGCTTCGGGCATATTTAGAACAGGAGTGCCATCAACAAACTGTAACAAACGCACGACTGTCATTTATTTATCTTCGGTTTCCATGACCATTCATAGCAGACTCGACGGAAAAAGTGAGATTTTTCTTTTCCATGTTCGCGCTAGAGCGCAAAATAAGGATCCACGGCATTCGATGATTTTGCGATTTCATTTCAATTTAGCAATTAGCTATTTTGCGCGCGGCTGTAGAAAAAATAATTTATGTGAATTATCTACACTGCTATAAATATGAAGTACAACAAAACAAAGTAATAACAATAATAGAACCACACTTGTCATGTACCGGTCACGAAGAAGTCGACACAAAAATTGTGTTTCATGTTTGCAATGTGGATTTTGATGCCCATGTGACAATAAAATGCCCAGATACTGACATTTTGGTGATTATGGTTGCAAATATGAATTTCATTAAAAGCAATTTAAAAATTTCAATGCATGTCGGTACTGGAAATAATCAAAAAAACATCAATATCACGAAGTTGTATGAAACATTGGGTGCAGAGTTATGTGCGTCGTTGCCAGCTTTTCAAGCGCTCACGGGCTGTGATTTTAATCCAGCCTTCTATGGAAAAAGCAAAAAAAAACCGTTTCACACTTTACGAAAGTCGCCAACATATATTCAAGCTTTGAGTGAAATTTCAAATCTACCTTATAGCAATTTAAATCAACTTTTTGCAACACTGGATGATTATGTTTGTAAATTATATGCATTTGAAAGAATTAATGACGTCAACTTTCTCGTACAAAATCCTTTACAAAATCATTTAGCAGTAAAAATAATCAGCAAATACTGCATTTAGAAAAAGAAAATGATGGTTCCATGTTCCCGCCTTGCAGATCTGAACTTCTCCGAACATCATCGCACATTTCTGGAGTCACGCACATCTTCCGATATCATCCGAATTCTCGCCATCTGACTCTGGTCGGGAAGAATGAGATGAAAAGTATTTTTCAAATGGTATGAACGAGATCAATTGCCGCCGTCTTGCCGTCAATTACAAGCATCACAAGTATTGATGAAGGCTTTGAAGGTATGGAAAACTTGTTTTTCTATTTTCTTAGGAAAACATGTCCATCAACTTGATTTTGATAAATATTTTTTTTTGGTTTCTTTTGTACAGATAACAGTAAAACAGAGGCAGGATCAACTGAATACAATTAACTCATTTTAAAATTTTTTTTACGATTATTTCAGCAATTTCTGAATGAAAACAAACTGAATTTTATGCTTTAATTATATGTGAACTTTACGTAACTATATTTTTGGTAAATCGTTGAATAAAGAGTTTTCGAATATTTCAACAATATCTGAATAAAAAAAAAACTGAATTTTAAGTGTTAAGGATGTGTGGACTTTACCTAACTGTATCTTTGGTAAATCAATGAATATTTAATTGAAATTTAGCTACATAATAGTTCTAATAAACTAAAATTGAAAATTCTAATCAGCTGAATGCATATTGAGACGAAGGACGTCAGTCGGACCACTTAGACTACCCCGCGCCCCTTGGATGTATGAGCGTTATGATACTTTATTGCTCCAGCTGACGGTCTTTGTCGTACGACGCACCCAGCTGACTATTATTTTCATATTTCTACATGAGTCCTAAGGCATGTAAAAAAATTTCACTCGGTTATAAATCTTTTTTTTTTTCAATTTTATTACCACTTCTCATGACCAGCTGACGTACAACGCTGCTTCGGGCACGCAGCTGACTATTTATTTTTTAAACTATGTAACAAGGACAATTTATCATAAAAAATTCAACCGGTCTAAAATAATTCCGAATTCCATTTTTTTTTACAACTATCTCATCTTCCCGCCGCAGCATCCAGCGCCGGTAGCCCAGCTGACGGTCGGTTCAGTGTTTGTCTATATGGGAACATACTATATAAGTTAAATTCAAGCGGTCTAAAATTCATGCTAAAAATTGACGCTGGCTCCCGGACTATAACCTTAATATATAAATAAAGAACGACAGATAAAGAAAATGAGGCCTTATGCGCCAACATTTGTCTGACTTAGTGAAGAATTATATATACTGCAAAGACGAAAAAAGGTTTATAGGTATATTGTTGATATGCCGGTATAAAATAACCAGCAATTAACGTGTAATAATTAATAATAAAAACGAAATTGCTTAATTGACTCCGTGATTCGTTCTGCTGGGCAGCTGGGCTAATCATCAACAATGACTCATGGGCACCTCTCCAGGCAACTCTCATAAGGAACATCCGCGACCGAATACAATGGACTTGGAAGGACTGTTCTAGGCCTGTGAAGAGTGTTTTTAAATCCGCTAACACTGAAATCAACTAGGCTGATTCAAAAGGTGGCCCAGACAGAGTATCTGCTAAACAGTGAAACATTCCAGTTTAGGAGTGAGTCTAGAGACAATCATACACTAAAGGTAAACTGCCTTAGACTTAAAATAGGTTGGATAAACAATACCCACAAGGGTGTTCCAGAAAAACTTCTCTACTGCAACTTCGCACTGTAAATCGGTATGGCTGACCTTTTACAAGTGAACCTTGTTTAATTTCCTTCAGAGGGTAGAGTGCTTTGTGTCAACTCCACTGGAGGCTTCCTTCTAGAATTCAAACTCACACATTCCTACAAGACCTCGTGCTACATTCCCACGAATACTAAGTCTCTGGTGCAATTCGCAGCAGGCACAGTCACTCATGTTTTGTGATTTTTCTCTATTCAACTATGTTACATTGCGACACCGGCCGCCATACTCTATACCGTGTCTGCAATCTTTAATTTAATCCACGGTAAATGGCTCCAAAATAAAGTTTTAAAAGAGCATATTTTTTTCGCACGAGCATGAACTTCACACTTCGACACGCTTGCGAGGATTTTCTTAACGTGCGAGTGCACTAGACGTCTTTTAAAACGTGTATTTTATACTACTTTTCTATTTTTCAGGTTTTTAATTAAATATTAATTTATTCTAGTCCCGATCAGTAGTTGTGCGGCCATTTTGACCACTAAACTTATATGTTCTGTGGTACAACCATGTACTATATTTTTCTGACTGTTACAATATAGGTAGTTTCACAACCTTAACTGAATAGCTAAGGATAACAAAAACTGTTTCCAACCGCTGGCGCTGCATTCAAAACGTTGACTTATATCTGCTGTTTCTAAAATTCTGTTCTGTTAGGTTAATTTTCTTGAAGCACGAATAATTTTATTCTATGACAACGATTAATAATACAATTGAAACTTGAAAAAACTGACACTTAGACATCAAACGAAATTAACGGCGACTAGAGAAGGTCATTCTTGCATTATACACCCACATCAAGTGGAGTAACATGTCAGATAAACATCAATCCTCCACAATAATATAGAACCTAGACAAAGAAACCCCTTCCCCCTTCCCTTGTCTAAGATATAGAACATAAAGTGTGACAAACTTATTTGGAACAGTGACGTTTGAGGAGTGAAGAGAGGAAATATGGCTGGCAGCCAATCGCTTTGATGCACTTTGTCACTAGGACGAGGGGAACTTGACGCACCTGTTGCGGGATGTATCGAGCAAATAGATATAAACAAAAACATTTAACCTAAAGAGACCCGATAACTCATTCATAAAAATCCGAAATCTTGCAAAAATATCAACAAAACGATTGTCCCGCCTCCTTATATATTTATGTATCGTGTACAAACTTTTGTCAAACTTCGTCCCCACTACTAAATGTAGTATTGCCCGCCCCCGCCTGAACGAAAGCAAGGACAGTTCATAGACGTAGACTTTGAAAATGTGAGTCCATCATAATAATAATTTCAATAACGTAAATACGTTTAATTTGAAATGATGGTATTTATTCGGGAGTATTATTTAAAATATATTTATGTTTTATTTATAGTGTGTGGGTTAGATTGAGTTAGTTTGGGTTAGATATGGGTTCTGAAGGTTAGTTAACACAAAATAGTTAGTTTCCGTGTCCTTGCAAAACCATGGACATGAAACCAAAGAAGTATTCACTTCAAAAATTATTTAATAGAGGTTGGTAAATGACTGCAAACATATCAGATTATCCATTAATATCACATACATAGGTAAGTATTATAAAATATTAATTAATTACATCACAAAATGGTGCCCACTGTACTACTGTGTTCATTTACTTTTATTTACTTGTGGAAACTCAGGTTCGGATGATAATAGCTGGAGATTTTGCATACCTCACACCGCAAGACCATCGTTACTTTATAAAGTTTATAAAAAATATTTATAGGAAATCACTCACGAAACACAAAAAAGCTACACGTCGCGTCGCACAAATTCAGGCTTTAAAACGTCCATTTGAAACCAAACAAAACTGGGCTAAGAGTGCTATTTTGCACGTTTGTTAATGAAAAACGTTAATTTATTCAAGTCGCGATCAAAAGTTGAACGGCCATCTTGTCACTTTTGACGTCTGTATTATTAGGAATCCCATTCAAAACGGTGAAATTTTTGCTAGTGCTAGTTTGTTAATATCATAGCAACCAGTCATCAAAAATAGTGTCGAAAAGCTCTTTTCGACACTACTTTGCGTATCGAAAAGACTTCTTTATGATACCAAAATAGAAATTTGTTTGTATCTATATTGCTATGGTAACACTTTTACGTCCGCCGGCGGAAAAGTGAAAAGTAAAGCTCCGGCGGAGGAAAAATGAAACTTCACGGCCACCTACACATTCGAGTAATGACGGATTTACTGACGTTTGAAGAAAATAGTATATTGTGCAACAAGTGCTGAAAATAAGACTTTTCACACGAATGAGACAGTTTGGTGACACGAGCCGTAAGCGAGTGTCATAAAGTCTCATGAGTGTAAAAAGTCTTTTCAGCACGTGTAGCACACTATACTTTTTCTACGACTGCTACATACAGGGTGCCCCACTGGGAGTGTGGTAGAAAATTACATGTTATATGGGAAACATTTTTATTATTGATTTATCAGAAAATTTAATTCCTAATGAAAGAAGCTACGTGAGTAAGAGATTCTCGCTAAACTATAACTAGGGGCACAGTCCTAAAATGGGGCCACCGGAGTGGGGTCCCTATTTTCCAAATATTTTGAAAAAGAGGCTCCGAGGGCGAAGCCCTAAAATGGGGCCCCGGGGGGCGAAACCTTAGAATGGGGCCTATGCTACGGGAGTCTCATTTTTTACAGATTTAGCAATGGCGCCCCCGGGGGCGAAGCGCTAAAATGGGGCCCAAGTCTTAAAAGGGGGCCGCTGGTATAAGAGTTCCATTTTCTGCAGTTTTGCAAAAAGGGGCTCCCGGGGGGTGAAGCCCTATAATTGGGCCCCCTTTTTTAGAGGTCTGGTAATGGGACCTTTGAGGGCGAAGCTCTAAAACGGAGACGAAGCCCTTTAATCTAAATACCCGAATAAGCGTGTGAAAAGTATACTTTGCACACGCCGTGTGCAAAGTATACTTTTCACACGATCTTTGAAATGTCAAGTATTCAAGAGCAGTTGTTAGTGCGTTTTTGTCTATTTTCAGGGCAGTCGTAGAAAAAAGTATGTTCAACTTACATTTGCAATGAATGGTCATTGCATAATATACTATTCAGCAGCTAATAATGAAATAAAATTTCCGAAAACTTATTTCCGGAATAATTTCAGATTTGAACACGAAGTTAATGAGATACCAAAAATACGCAATTTTATCCCGATTTAAACGTTTTTGTGACACATATGGTTTTTCTGCTCTCAATGGTTAAACGAAAAATTAAATCATACCACTGCTAGCCTAAAAATAAATTGCTTATCATTATTTTTGAGACAAATAAAAAGAAATTGAAGCCTATAAATTTTATTTAAAAACATATAAATATGACAAATATCTGGTTAATGACATATTCAAAAAGTAGCTTAATAACTATTTTCTTCTATTAAATACCTATTAAAAATATATTTTCATTTCATTATAAATGCTACTATCACTGAAAAAAATCTCCTGAATAAACTGGTATATCTGGTTGGATTTTAAATTCAATATCGCCATCCAGAGTGGAAAACTGGTCAACCTAGAAAAAAATTAAAACAATTTTTAGAAAATTCGGCTTTTTACAGATATCTCCGGAACCAATTAGAACTTTGTAGATTTCGAAGAGGCAGTATTAAAATTTAAAACTTTATTTTTATTTAGGCTTTATTTTACTTCTTACGGTTTTCGAGATCTCTGTACTGGCCCTCCTTACTTGGACACGATGTATTATAGGTGCAATACATCTCAATTAGAAATTCTGCTACTATAGTCCTTTAGCTGTGTCGCCTTCCGGCTGTAATAAAACATTTTTTCTCATTTTTTTACAAGTTTTTAATATTATAGAAGTATAATTTTCCTAAAATGACAAATACACCGCGTCAAGTTTCGCCTGAGGTGATACATTTTTTCACTCCCCTCTGAGTAGATTTATAGATTCACCCTGGAATTATCATATACCCCCTCCCCCCTCCAGAATAACTATTCAGGACCGCCTTTGACGTTAAAGAATTTTTGGATTCTTATTTTACCCCCCCCCCCCCCCCCCCCCAAACAGTTTTCGGCGCCTATGGCCCGCAGGTGTCTTGTATCAAGCCATTCTTTGAAAATCTATTCTTATATGGTGGATCGATGTATTTAAACAACTTTAAATTGAATAACAAGGAAACTATTGTTTTGAGCAGTTCTACCATAAGCATAAATTTAAAAACATGTTGCCCACAAATAAAATTCTTCGAAGAAGTCCAAGAATGTAAACGAATAAAGGACCTAAAATGTGCAAAATCAAGATTGAAAATTTCTTTTCAATTGACAATAACAGGTTTATTCTGTGGAAATTATAATGGATTTCCAGTTAGGCAAGTAGCAATATTTTCCAACTAGAAATTGTTTCCGCAGATTCTTTTGTAACGGATATTTAAACTTTTATATTTTCTTAACTGCAAAATTACTGTGGTTTTTCTTTTAGTTTTCCAAGTAAAAAAAATGATCCGCGGTTGAGTCATACACCGCTGTCCAAACAATAAGTAGTAGTAATGGCAATAATATATAGGAATTTTGAATATTTTGAGTTATTGATATTTTCCGACTTCGCTCGCCTTTTCAAAGAATTTGTATATTTATTTAAAATTAAAATGCAGAAGGTTTGATTCTAGCGTTAAAAATTACTTGCTAAAATACCAAATGACTTCTTATAAAACCGGATATTTTATGAGTTCAGTGGGGTAATTGACATTTTGCAATAAAGGAGAATCCTCATTGTATTTCTAAAAATAGATGGCGTGTTTTATATCATTGAAATGATGCGTTACTCATTATCTTTTAATTATAGTGTAGGGGATATATTTATATTTGGACGCCCACTTACAAGGACTTTATTATAGAAGACTGGCATACATTTAATGAAACTTTTCCATTGGCTCCCTTGACAATAATTTATTGATAACTTAATTTATATAGATAAGGATATTTAAATATTTTTTAATAATATTAATAGTGGTGCTGGCAATTTGAACAACGAGAAAAATTAATTGATGTTATAGGATTTAGATTAATCTTCACGTGGTTAGTTAATTTTGTTTTTGGAAGTATTCATTGAAAAGAAGACTTGTTTTTAAATTCCTCTTTTAGCACTATGAGAAATAGCGACATATCTTTATGCGAGGGCCCAGGACTTCCAACTTGCACCATGTCGACTTCAAGTCCAAAATATCGATGTTTAAATTATTTACGAAGAATTTCACCGGAGTTATTCTAAACGCGTGAACAGTTTGTTCCAGTTTTAAAAATATCGCGATTTCGTGAGCTTTGCTAGTACCTGATATATAAATTTTTCTTGTAGCTAGGGGACAAAAATGTATATGCATGCAGTCTAAAATGTATGCATGCTCCTGCAGTAACTTCACAAAAAAAAGATTGCGTCGTTGCGGACGGCAAAGCTTCTTTTGATGCTGTTGCTAAATTATCTTTAAATTCTACTTTTCTAATCTTCTCTATTTGATTTATCCTACTACTATCATTGTTATTACTTTAACTCATAAATAACTTTGATTTCGAGCGTCACCAAAAACTTGATTCGAACATCAACATTTTTTTAAAAGTTTGAGTTCGCAGACTCATGTCGTTCTAAAACCCTTTTTAGAACGTTCCATACCATATAAAAAACTATGATTTGTGTGCTTCTCGGATTTAAAAAATTGACACTCACGTATATAAAGCATTATTTGTCAAAACCAAAAATGTTCTTAAATTTAGGAATATATTTCTGCTTAAAAAAAAGCGGGTGCTCAAAACCGCACGACAGAAGAGAAAACTTCAGCAGAGCGATATAAAAAAAACTATATAAAATTAAAAAACATGTCTTGCTACCAACGAGATTCGAACCCGGTCCGTACGAATGACAAGCAGGAGGTCTGACGACTGCACCACCAGATGTATCGAAAGCAATTCACTGGACGGTAAAGACATGGGTAATTCTGATACATTCGACATGACATGAATTACTGTTTAATTAGCTTGAAGTACTTAAAACAGACTCACTCACCCAAGTATGTGCTTTAAACTGAAAAAGCGCATTAAAAATTTACACACCCCCCTTTCCTTCAGAACACCAATCACAGCACCGCATTTTTACTCCATTTCTATACCATTCAGGACCCATGCATATGCGTATACTGTATTCTATCTCATTTTCTCGCAGGCTACATCCTAGAGATCTGATTCTATATATTTTTATTGAAAGTAATATTTAATTTTCTCGCCTCAAAATATGTGACCGGAACTGTGTTCTATCTTATTCTCTTATAGGCTACATCCTATAGATCTATATATATTTTTATTGAAAATAGCATTTAATTTTCTCGCCTCAAAATATGTGATATGAAATAAAATATGTGATATGAACTGTGTTCTATTTCATCCTGTCGCAGGCTACATCCTGGAGATGAGATATTTTTATTGAAAATAATATTTAGTTTTTTTGCCTCAAAATATGTGACCGGAACTGTGTTTTATCTAATTTTCTCGTAAGCTACATCCTATAGATCTATATATTTTTATTGAAAATAACATTCAATTTTCTCGCCTCAAAATATGTGACCGGAACTGTGTTCTATCTCATTCTCTCGTAGGATCCTATAGATCTATATATTTTTATTGAAAATTACATTCAATTTTCTCGCCTCAAAATATGTGACCAGAACTGTGTTCTATCTCATTCTCTCGTAAGATCCTATAGATCTATATATTTTTATTGAAAATAACATTTAATTTTCTCACCTCAAAGTATGTGACCGGAACTGTGTTCTATCTCATTCTCTCGTAAGCTACATCCTATAGATCTATATATTTTTATTGAAAATAAGATTTAATTTTCTCGCCTCAAAATATGTGGCCTGAATTACATATTTTTATTGGTGTCGCTTTTTCTAATTCATCGAGTCTCAAATCAGTTCCGTTTTCAGCCCAAGGTCGGTCTTGTTCTCAGCCGGGTAACGGCGCTAAATAAGTGTCACTTCAAAAATGTTTTTGCAATATTGCCTACTTACAATTCAGTATAAATGACTTAAATTTGAACTGACTAATTTTTGGGGCATGAAACGCGTAACTATTTTGTAATACGACCACTCAGGCCCGGGCCGTATTTCTTTATACCACGTGTTGTAAATCCGAGCATGCACAAGCATCAAAGCTGAATCCGAGAGTATGTCAACTATATTTTCATGTAAGCTGAATCACAGGTAATATTCCCAGTTTCTTCTATGCCATTATCATTTTCCCAATAATTCATTCCAAACAGTGCTCAGTACATTTGAAAGCTCATAACCACGGAAAGTATTTACTTTTTGTCATGGAAAATAAGTTCCCTCGGAAATGTAGAATATTCGTCAGGAAGTTAAAATAAATTAGGTTATTTATGGCTTTTTAAAGTATAAAGGGGTATGAAAATAACCATGTCATGTCATGTCATTTTGGGACAATTAACCTACCTTATCTTGTAATTGCTACTTTATGGTGGAAGTTATTTGTAATGGTATTATTTCCTTTTTAGTTGATTTTCATTAATGGCCATATATTTTTCAATTAATTTCTTTTTTTTACTACTAACATGATAAATCACCATTATTTACTCCATTCCTCAAATGAGAAGTAACATTTCTCACCCTAGGTAAATAATAATATTAAAAAAAACCTAGGTCAATAATGAAACGGAAACGGAAAATGTCAAAATGTCAAACTTGTTAGTTTGACAACTAGTTGTCATTTCGGTTTATTTGAAAAATGAGTAGGAAATGATTAATTTCAAAATCTAATCACTTCAAATAATGATAAGGATTGTATCAGTGCTATTACTAAAAAAATTATATACAGTATGACTCACTTTTCATGACTCCCCATAATATTCTTATTAATAATGCAATTTTGTCAAAATTTAGATGGAAAGAAGGTACTTTGTATGTATGGAGCTGTCAGGAGATTATGTTACGATATCTGTCAATTAGACAACTGAACTTCCAGGCTACTTGATATTTCGAACTATTTGAAAAATAAGTAGAAAATGACTAATATAAAAATCAAATCGAATCAAATATGGTAATATATCAGTGTTAGTAGTAAAAAAAATTCTATATATACCTCGGTTGAGAAGGCCATTATTAACCTCGCACATTATATCCTTCGGCGCTATGCGCCTCAGGATATAAAAGTGCTCGGTAAATAATGGCTTACTTCTCAACCTAGGTATATAATATACTATTTTCTGACTGACGTTTCAGGAATCGTGTTAATCAACGACTTGATTTAATATTTTGCCTTACGGCTGTTTTTGTAAGCCGCGTTCTATTAGACCTATGTGCCTACCAGTTCGGGACACGTGCTCCAAACTAAACTGTTTAATAAATTATTATTTCTGGAGCAACTTGTTATTAATTACTTATATAGATCATCAGCACGCCCACGGGGTGAAACATGTCTACCGGCCACAAAGAGTGAGTGGTTTGGGTTCTCAGATGTCATAATGACTCGTAGGAACAGGTTATCGGGAAAATTTTTCCTGAATTTTTAGTAGTCCTATCGAATGTATGTTAAGTAGCAAACACGTTTCAGTGAAATAATAGGAGAACTTATTAAAGCATTTATTACCTTTGAGGCCAGGGTATTTATTTAAATCGAGTAGCATTTGCAAGGTCGAAATCTTGAGTGATTGTTTCGAGTATTGATGCTTGTATATGGATAGCATGAAGCTAGTACGGGATTGGTTAGCTTAAACGTTGGAAAGGAGCATCATTTCCTTGCCTTATTTTTTCCCAATTCAGCTGGTCGAATCATGAACTTTACATTAGAACATTTTATTTTCTTATACCCAACATTTAAACATTTTTTCTTTATATATATAATTTCGCGTCAAGTTAGAGACATATCTCTGGAAAGGTCAACATTCAAGACTTGTTTTGTACCATTTTAGTTTGAGGTAAGTAAAGGAATGATTCTTATTATCAGAACTGACTATTTGAATTACGAGCTAGATCATATCGTTTCCGATTTCACGCTTGCTTTAACGCATTGTAACTAGTAGATAGACTCGGGCAATGTGAACGGAACATGATCATGTTTTGGTTAATTTAAGAACGAATTATTTTCTATCTATTTTTATTTACTTTGCTCCAGGTTCTCTCTTAATTGACATATTTATTTACGATTTCTGTAAATTATTACAAAATATACTGTATTTCGTATAGCAATTTACTAGCATTTCCTGTTGACTGTAATTTAGAATTGAGTAGTTAGTTTTATGTAACCTCAAATTTTGATAACAAATAAATTATTATCTTGAATGTTCAATAAGTTTTATGCTTATTACTCCAGGTAAAGCTACATATTACGTAGAGTAGTTGCATAAGTAAGTTTTGGTTCTAATTACCATCTGACTTGATGTCAAACCTTTAATGTCTAACGTTACATATTTACCTGTTTTATTTATTTTCTTTTAATATTAGTGACCATAAGAAGAAGTAATCTTTTTTGTTCATTAATGCAAAACTTCTCTAATCAGTGCTTAGAAAGGTGCGATCTTTTGTTTTGAAGCCCAGTAAGTAGGCCTATAAGTCCCTTTTCACCATCCCCGATCCGCCCTCCCCTACCTGGCTACTTCCAACACCCGGCCCGCACTGAAACGGCCCGGCACCTTGATAAAGGTGAGGACGTCTTCCCTGTCCACATCCTTTAGATCTTCCCGAGCAAGTGTTGGTTGGTGCAAGTATCTTCCTCCTTAGGCTACTCCACCTATCACAAATTCCTATATAGTGAGGACTCTTCCCCTGTCCCGCAGTTCGGGCAGAGTGGGCTGTCCCTCACGCCGATAAGGTGCAGATGTCTGTTTAGGATTCCATGCCCAGTCAGAATACCTACCAAGTTCCTGATGTCCTCTCGGCTCTTTTTTAGCAGTCGCCTTGCTCTGGATCCGTCAGGATTTAGAATCATTTCCTTGGCTTGTCTGCATCCTTCTTTTCCTCTCCAATTGTGCTTTGTCTTGTTCCAGGCCCAGTTATTTAGTTCCTGAGAGATTTGCCTTTTACTTAAGCCCAAACTAGGTTCTGGACCGACGAGGTGGCTCATTGAGCCTTGTCTTGCCAATTCATCTGCCCGTTCGTTGCCCTCGATGCCACTGTGCCCTGGAACCCATCTGAGTCTTACTTCCTTGCGCACAGCCAATCTGTCTAGGGCGTCTCTATATTCCTGAACTAGCTTACAGCTTGCCCTGGGTCTTTGGATCGCCCTGAGAGCGGCTTGACTGTCCGAGTAGACATATATACTCTCTACACCTTCTGTTACCTCCGCCTTGGTTGCTACTTTCAAAATAGCAAACACCTCCGCCTGGAAAACAGTGGCATATATCCCCAGCGAAGTGCTTTCTCCTGATTTAGTGTTGTCTAGGTATACATCGGCTCCGAAAGACTGTGTATTAGCCATCCATGAGCCGTCAGTGTACCATGCGTGTACGCCGCTCGGCGTACGTACCTGGCCTGACAGCCACTCTTCCCTTGATGGAAATTCCAATTCGAAATTCCTTCTCAGTCTTAATCTGCCATCTGGAATATTGCCTTCGATCGCAATGATGGGTAGATCCCTACTCATTTTGGCGGCAATAGTCGTATGACCTTTCCCTGTGTAGACCGTTCGCCATAGGCCACTGTCGATCATCCTTTTGTGAGCCGCCATTGCCTCTCTCTCAATCCAGATCGGGAGGTCCGGCGGCCCCAGGATGATATTTAGTGCTGCTCCGGGAGTTGTTCTCAATGCTCCGGTAATACCCAAATAAGTCAGCCTTTGCAGTCTGGCCAGTTTCTGGGCATTACAGATCGGGAGGTCCGGCGGCCCCAGGATGATATTTAGTGCTGCCCGGGAGTTGTTCTCAATGCTCCGGTAATACCCAAACAAGTCAGCCTTTGCAGTCTGGCCAGTTTCTGGGCATTAGTGGCTCTGGCCACCGCTGGCCACCAGACCACGGTTCCGTAGGAAATCCTCGGTCTTGTCACAGCAATGTACAGCCACTGAAGGATGTAAGGTTTTAAACCCCACTTCCTACCTACCGTTCTCCTTAGTTGCCACATAATCGCGGTTGTCTTATTCACCACCTGTTCAACGTGTGCCTTCCACGTCAATTTACTGTCTAAAATAACTCCCAAATATTTGACTTGTTGACTTAGGCTCAGTCTCATCTGGTAGAGTATGGGATGTATAAAACCTGTTAGATTTCGTTTCCTTGTGAAGAGAATGAGTTCGGTCTTCCCTGGGTTTACTGAGAGACCATTCTCCTCACACCAACCTTGAACTATCCGACATGCCTACTGCATACGCTCGCAGACCGTTCTCACGAACTTGCCCGTGATCATTACTAGCCCGTCGTCAGCATATGCTTGTGCGTAGAATCCCTCAAGATTTAACCTTCTCAGGAGGCTGTCAATCACCAGGCACCACAAATGAGGCGAGAGGCAGCTGCCTTGTGGTCAACCCCCTCTTACCCCGGCTTCGACACGAACTTCTCCCAGCGTGGCGCCAATCTTTCGGTCTTCCAGTGCCGTTTTTACCCACTTGACCATAAGAACTGGTGTTCTCTGGGCCTGGAGGGCTTGACAGATAGTTTTCGTTTTAGCCTTATCGAAAGCTCCTTCTACGTCAAAGAAGAGCGCTAGCGTCATTTCTTTGTTTTCTATTGCCTTTTCAGCCCTTCTAACTACAGAATGGAGAGCCGTTTCAGTCGACTTCCCCCGTCTGTAGGCGTGCTGATTATCATGTAGAGGAGAATCAGTTAAGATCTCTTCCATGATGAACCTGTCAATTATTTTTTCCATTGTCTTCATTAAAAATGCAGTTAGACTTATAGGCCTAAAGGACTTGGGATGGGAATAGTCTCTCTTCCCTGCCTTGGGGATGAAGACGACATCCGCTGCTCTCCAAGCTTGTGGAACGTACCCTAGTGCTATGCTGGCCTCGAATACTCTCTTTAAGTAAGGAAGTAACGTGTCAAGGCCCGCCTGCAGCATCATGGGTATAATTCCATCCGGCCCTCCTGCCTTATATGGACTGAACTCCCCCACTGCCCAAGCTATGGATTCCTCAGTCACCACACTGCGGGCAAGGTTCCAGTCCATCTCTGGCTCTGGTTCCTCGTCCCAGCTGGTAGTCTGTACCTCTCCGGGGAAGTGGGTTTTTAGAAGAAGCTCTATCGTTTCCTCTCTGTTCGCCGTCCATTGTTCGCCTGTTTTCAGAGAGCCAATCCTTTTTGTCTTTCAAATATGCCATACTTAGATAACAAGAAATATTTAATTACAATAATGCAATTTTAATGTCATAGCTTAAATGATGCACACCGTAAAACTAACAACATAAATAAGGAAAACAAACTCGATGAATTGAAAGGCGACCGCTAATATTTTATCGGTCCACTCTCATTAGCAATTGAAGCCTGTAGTCATCTATTATATAGGCATTGATTTGACCAACTTTCTAGTATACTCTCGGGAAATTGTGTCCCAGGCTTTCCCAATTTTAACTTTCTTTCACATGGGGACATTATTTACTTTATTTTTTTCAAAGTGAACGATATGTTTTCGATTGCATTCCAATCTAGTAATTGGACTGATATTTTAATAATATTTGGACAGTTATAAATCCATCAACCCAATATGACGTGAATTATCAATTTTTGCCAGGATAAAACGGGTAATTGTTATTAATATTTAATTTGTGAGCCCTGTTTACGAGATGTCTTAATATACCGAAATTCCAAATGCATGTATTAGTTCATATTTACTCCAATTAAATGCTTGCTACATACTTTTGCAGAAAACGTAAAACCCACAGCATCACTCCTCTTCCGCCGTGCTTTATCGTAGCTTTTATATTTTTTTAATTCAATTCTTCAACAAACCGAAATAGGTTTATTTTGGTGTCATCAGAAATAATTACTGATTTCCAGACATCCAAATCTTTGCTAGCATATTCCCGAGGAACCTATAATCATAGTTACTATATTCTATAACTTTACGCGCCTATTTTTTTGGCTAATAAAAGGTTTGTGTCGAGCAGTTCGACCATGTATATTACTTCCACAATAATCGTCAAACTGTTTCGGTGTTACATCTTTTTATAAACTGGCTTTGCACCGCGTAGCGGAAGTTTGTGCCCTTTTTAGAACTATATGCTATTTCTCTTACAATCAATCTTTTCTCACGTCCGATCAAGATCTTACTCTCAACTCTTTGTTTAATCTGTAGCAAGTAATACTTGAATTTCTTTCTGTAATCTTAGTTCGACATCCCATTCTTAAGGCCCGTCTATACGATGGGTCATCATGCTGGCCTAGTATAAAGGACACACTGAATATTTTGGTCATTCCCCATTCCTGCTGCCCGCACTCTGCCCCATCGTACATACATCGCTCGCGCGGGGGGCAGTTGACAATGATCACGAAGCGGTTGCGGCTGCAGCCACTACTTGGAGTTAGTCGCAGAACAGCAATTAATGTGTCTCTTGTTAATGTTCGGTGCCTATAGTAAATTTTAAGAATCAGAAATATATATACATCGGAAGAGAAAACATAAGCTCATTTTCGGTTTTAAGGTTTCTTAAAAAGAATGAAACTCTTCAAGGGGAAATATTTGCGCAATTGGTCGGAAAAGATATTTAAATTTTTTTTAAATAAAAAAAAAGTAAAACTGCTCAAGGGGCAAACAGCTTTAGTAATTGGTCCAAGAAAATATTTACCTAAATTATTTTAAGATTTCTAAAAAGTAATAAAACTCTTCAAGGGACAAAAGGGTTTGTGTAATTGTTCGGAGAAAATATTTAAAATGTTTTAAAGCTATTAAAAAAAAAAGAAAATTATTTCAATGAATGAATCGTTGAATATTATTGCACTTCACGCATGGTGCCCTGCTCGCTTCGCTCGCTATACATACGCAACCAATAAAAACTAACTAAAACTAACCCAAGGCATGCCCAAAATGAAGAAAAAAATCTTTTTACACACAGGTCCAGCGTCTAACCGCTAGACCACCAGAGCACTTGAATACAATAATTCATTGGACCACCAAGACGAGACGTGGGTAAACTAAGCCCCTAATGGTTGATTTTCTAATTACTTAGCACGTATAATCATTATTTAAATGTGTACCGCAAAATTGTTATAAAAAAGAAATGGAAAAGGAGAAGGTAAGCGTAATTGTAGTTTATATGTTTATGTAGTTTTGTCTCATATTTGGAATGTTGCTCTTTTGCAGTCGAATAAAACTCAAATCTTAAGTGATAAATACGGCACGACGCGACGCCGATGCGCGACGTTTGGCTTGGTATCTGGTAAAAGTATCGTGAGTCATTACATTTTTGAGACGCAGTGTGACAAACCAACATCCTGAGCTTCTCGAAGAGCTATCTAAAAAATTCTTTAATTTAATTTTTACATCAGATAGTGACTTTGAATGTCTCTCTACAGAAAATACCGCAAAACAAGACATAGATTGAAGGAAATTTATTCCACTGAAAATACTGCTAGCTTTGATGTAGACATGTTCTATATTGTTGTGGTGGATTCATGTTTACCTTACTAGCTGTCACGTTGAGGTTCATATGAACCGGAAATAGCGGTAGAAACTGACATTAGTTGCTTAAAATTTCAAGTCAAATTATATCAAAGACCTCCCCCCACGCGGTACCTGAAGTATATTTAGCACTCATTGAATGTTCTAAAGAATTTCGTAAAGGTAAATAACGACCTCTTTTTATTGAAAAAATATTACTTAATCAAACAGCAATCATGTCTCCGAAATCTATGTTTGGCATCTTAATTTAAAATATCTTGTGCTGGGTTGGGTTTCATCTGACATTTGGATTTGTGAGTCCGATAGATGTGAAATAGGTGATGGATCAGGGGATTGGTTTGAATGGTAATATTGTGGGTAAGCAATAATTTGAGACAAACGATAATTGGAAATTTGTTTTTGTAAGTCGTAGAATGTTGATGAACGATTAAGATCAAAAGCCTTTGAAGCCGAACCGGGTATAAGGAGGTGAAGAAACAGAGAAGGACGCAGATGATGAATGTTGACTGGGAAATTGCATTTTTGATGATGACATGTCGTTAAGAATCTGATTGACATGGATGAGTAATGACGGAGGACGATCCGAGGACACATTATTGTCATGTCACGTGAGCTCACGTGATAGCACGTTAGACATGAGACGCGGAGAGAGTTCGCATCGGAGACAGATTTGTATCACGTCACTCCTCTTCTATTGTGTCACATCTCATACTTGTTGGTTCAGTTGGTGTTTCGGTTCAAGTAATTTAACAGAGAAATGGAAAATGGCTCTTCAAGGATATAGAAAATTTAGCGTCATTTATGTCACTGAACTGAAAAGGTACCTATAGGTCAATATGATTTCATGAGATTAATTAATGAAGAGAACAACTTGGTGAATACTCGCGTTTAGTACATGAATTATGTAAACATCCTAGAAGGTACCACATGTATTTTAGAATGAATGAAAAAAATCGAATATATAAACAGCCTTATTAAAAGTGATATAAGAACACAAAATACACAGTTTGTACGAGAGAAAAGTTGACGACACGTAGCACGTGAGCCGAAAAATCTGTACTGACGTGACACCAAGGACGTGCTAGCATGGGTGACAACCGTGACATACGGTGACACGTCTGACGTGACAACAATATGTCTCTGATAGTTTTGAATGCATGACAAAATATTGAACTACATCTTTCAAGCACCACGTGAGCTCATGTGCTATAGAATGAGCTCACATGACGTGACAATAATGTGGATTCGGCTTAACGCGCAAACAGACTGTTATCACGTCACGTGAGATCACGTGTTGTCACATCGGCAAAATATCACATGCTGTCACGGCTTAGACACAGACTACGTACATTGCAGATTATTTTTATTATATATTTTGTGTTTGTCAAGATGGCAAGTGAGTCTTGTAGCTCGTCAAGTTCCTCAGACTTTGAAGAAGATTTAGAAAACGTAGCTGCATTTTTGTTAGTTCACGAAAGACACAGATGCGGAGACATCCACGAATTTTTAATTCCCTGCCGATTTCTTCCCAGGCTTCTCGTCGCATAAACTGATCCCTATAGTCACGGGATGAGTGATTGTACAGAACTTCATGTTGTCTGACTTTTTCAATTAAAATTTCGTCCATTTTCAGTTAAGATTCCACTATCTGCACTAAAAACACTGCCGCCAAACTCTGAAACCGTGCTATCACGCGTGTCGAATATGTAAATTGCATGCAGAAACAAAATTGTGCTGTCACGTATCACTTACCGCGAGCTGCATGAGGTGACTGTAGTGTACTTTTAAACCTATTAATAAACACGCATAAATTGAATAGCAGATATTTCGGGTGTGCCTGACCTTGCGTGATAGCATGTGAGCTCACGTGACGTGATAATAGTCTGGTTGCGCCTTTAAACGCACCAAAACTTGTGAAGTCGGAACGTATGCTCATATTAACGATGGAAGTGAAGAGTCATCTGAAGTTGAGGAGGGACTCTTATCGCAAAGTTTTTTAAAATTTTCTTAACAATAACTTGTCAGCTGAGACAGCCCCCAAACGTCGTCAGCTATTTGTTGTTTATTATTTGTAGCAGCAGGAACAGTATTTAATGTTCTGAAAGCATGCTTCATGTGATTGCTAGGTTCTCGTAATCCTGAAGGGTTAGCGGAGCTACATCTTTGCACTGGAATTACAGTTCTGTCAAGTGCGGTAACGTGAAGTAATTCAGGATTTTCCTCCAGTATCTAAAAAAAAATCGGTAAATTTCTTTACCCGAAATTTCCCCCGCACTTGCTTTATCACAAATATACAAACTCTCTTTTATACGTTTTATATCCTGTAGGTGTAAAGTTATGATTCTTTTTCAAATTTTATTTAAAACTCTTCAAAACTATGGCTAACTTAGGTCGGAGAGAAACTAGATTTCAAAGTTTTTAGAGGGTCTTTTAAATTATAGTCCTATTCTTTAAAGTTTTTTTCTCTCATAGAGGTGGAGTTATGATTATTTACAATATTCAGCCCTCGAAAACTACCACTAGGAGAAATACCAAATTTGCATGTTTATTAGAGGGCCTACTCAGTTATTTTCCAAATAGTTAACTATTATAGCGACAAAGGTATGATTTTTTATTTATTCAACCCTCCAAAACAACCCCTAATTTAAGTAGGAGAGGTGATAAATTTAATTATTTATTAGAGAGCACAGTAAGTTATTTTCCAACATTTTTACAAATTTCTGTCTGTGACATTTTGTTACAAAGTTATGTTTTTTTTTTAAGTATTCAACCCTTTAAATCTAGCTCTGATTTAGGTTTGAGAAATACAAAATTTTATTGTTTGATAAAGGGCCCACCGAGATATTTGTCTTTATTTTGCCAGATTTTTATCTGATATATTATTATTAATTTTTTAAATATTTATCGTTTCAAATGTACTCTCCCGTATCTGGCTCTTTTATCGTAATCAATTATTCTACTACCTACGCATCTTTTTTCACTTGAAGAAAATATAGAAATTGCCAGAATGGATGAAGAATTTTTCACAAAACTTTTCTAAAATTTCGCTTATACAAGTAATATTCATGGAGACTCTGCCTAATAATAATACATTTTAAGCTGACACTTAACAGTCACCCGCATTTACATTAATACAATCTTAATATAGATTTGATATTGACAATACTTATACAATACATGGTGAATTCTAAGCTAGACGGACTATTTAAAATATTTTTTTTCACTTGACATGACTTAAAAGTGCAAAAAAAATGAACCCAGAACCACATTCGGCAAGGAATGTGCGGTTCCCTTACACTCCGGCCAATAATTACAAAGTTCATAACCAAACACCGCTGTTTTAAGAGAGCAATAAATTTGAGCCTTTATAAAAAACCTTCGGCTAATATAAACATAAGTAAATATAATATTACTTCATAAACAGACTAACAAACCTTCAGATAATTTACAGTTGAAAATTCAAAAGATATTGAAGTAATATTTCCACTTAATAGCAAACCAACCCGAAAGATTTATAGGTCTCTCCTCAAATTACGAGATTCTCCAAAATTGTTTGAATGATATGTTACAAAATTTCAAGGTAGCAAATAAGAGGAATGAAGTCGTCCGATTTAATCCAAATAAACAGGATGCGCGAAACGTCAAATAAATGAAATCGGAATATAAATAAAAATAGCTATAAATAAGATTTAGGAGATTCCATCAAAATTTAGACTTTGGTCAATCAAATATAAGCATCATCCTGCTGCACGTTAGATAAACAGAGAATGATTCCATAATTATTCTATAAATAAATTTGTCATCGGATTAGGGCAGATTTTGATATTCGCAGAATCATTTTAATATTTTGAATAATATTATCCCTTTAAATACATGCTATTCGATGCCACGTAGTGAAACCATGAAAACGTGATGCAAATTGGTTTATTGCGCTTGAATGAATTGCGGTATTAAATGAGGTGAATATATTAGAAAATAAGGACCATTTCTATCGTCTGCGATTTCAGAGTTCTCTACTCCGAAACAAACTATATGTTTTAACAATCACCACCCGAACAGCCAAATGGCTAACTGAATTTAAATTCATTAATGATAGTTACCCTACTTTGACAAGCGGAGTAGCATTGACATGCCACAGAGCTTATGTAGTAACTAAATTACAGCTCTTCCTGTTTCTTTTCAGATTTGAGCGAAATTATTCTACAAGAGCAATCATCAGACTTCCTAGAATAGAAAAAGTCGGACAGTATAAAATGGATTCTGAAGTATAGAGGGGCGAAATTAGATCACGGAAGGAGAGATGTCACAGATCGTAGCATCCAAATGGAGGAAAATGTCTAGTTTAAAGCTTCAAAACAATATGATTAGAAAGCATGAGCTAATCCAATTATTTCAATATCAGTGTAGTAAGGAACAATTTCGGAAGTCATAAACCAAGTGGTAGATTAGGATTTTCTCGTAACCGCTGGTGATGTTACATAAATTGTCCAAAAATATGTATTGAAGCCCGATGGAATATTTAAAAACGAAGTAGCTATATACTGATTCAATCACATAATTAGAATTTCTAATTGAAACCTTTATATCTATTAGAAAACTGGTTTGATTTAATGTAAATAACATGTAGCATTTTCAAATTTTCGCATAACAAATGCTACAGCTTTGCTTAGCTTGTATTTATTTTTATTCGCAAACATAATTTAGTTTGGATTATTCAAATATATGTCAAATGTTCTGGTGATACAATCCAATTTGCTAGCTATTGTCTTCATAGATTTCAATACTTGACCTCTCTTTTAATTACTCAGGAAAATGCTCACAAGCTTTTCTTTGATCTAAAAGTTAATAAAAACTTAACAATTTGTTCGCACAAGCAACATTGAGTTTGTTTATTATTTCAAACCAATTGCTTGCAATACCTACCTCAAACAATTTGGAGATCATAAGAGTCATCTAATGTATTTTATATTTCATTTATCTAATTGTGTTTCGGTATATTAGTTCCTTTTGTTTTATTGATCTTTCGAAGAGATTTCGTGTTTTCATATTTTAAGTAGTGTCATTCGCCTATGAGTATGACATACATGATATGATTTTGACAGTTAGACAGATTCAATCGAATCGATGTTCCTAGGTAACGGGTTTCTTTTAAGGCGTATTTACTTGCTGCTTGGCGAATATGGTTTAGATCAGAAGTTCGATTAACCGAGCTATGACGTCAAATGGTTCTTCATGCGCTTGGACTCGCTATTTCACATAAGTTATGTTTCGGAGTCAAGGTATTGAAATTCGTTCCGTGAGAGATCCGGGTTTTCCTTTTGCGTTAGACCGGCGAGGAGTCGAGAGTGTCGAGAGGTCCGTTTACGAGGTACCTCATGGGCGTTATAAGCTCCTTTACACAAATAGTGCACTATATAAAAATCGGCCTTTCCTATTGGTCGATCCGCATGGCCCTCCGCTCGCTTCGCTCGCTACGGGGGCTCAAGAAGAGGAAACTAACCAGGTGCTAACCCGAACTAACCCAAAATCAAGAAAAAAACTGTTTTGAAACATAATCTTAAAAAAATAATAAAAAATAGCAACGGGGTTCGAACCTCGGCCGTCCAGGTGAGACCCAGCTGTATAAACCTCTACACCACGAGAGCTCTCGACAGAAATCGATTGCATCACGCAGACATATCGTAATACGAGATGGATCGACCAATAGGAGAGGTCGATTTTTACATAGTGCACTATTTGTGTAAAGAATCTTTAAATGCACCTCATGGACTGGTTGCAAAATTAGGGTCATTATTTTATGATATTTTTGTTACGTTTATGTATTTTGAACCTAACCAGTGCCATGGAGGATACCTATAAAACTTCTTGTTGAGTTACGAGAATCCTACCTCCACGTGGTAAGTCACAAATTTTTCATGCTGTCTTCAGTGAAATTAATTGTGTTTTCCATTCTTTTTAGAAGAATTCCTGTTGCTGTTTCTCTCATATGATCGATCCTTATGGTTGACTGTTATTGGTTTTGAAGAAATTTCTCGATTGGACACTATACCTTGTTCCACTGGCCTTTACCAGGAAGGAAAGGGCCAATAAAACCCTATAGATTGTTCTGTAGGTAAAATGACAAGCTCGTTAAGTTATGAGTAATCTTTTTAATGTTAGATATTTATTTTTTGTTAAGACAAACAATTGTTTTTAGGGTCCTCTCCACATGTACCGCTCTAGCATCCGTATATCGCTTTGCCTTGATTGCAATATTCATTTTTGCGTGTTTTGGGTTAAACCACCACTTGCGTGTTATTCTCTTGTTGATTCTCATCGGCTGGATGTGGTGTACCAATGTTTGGAAAAGTCAGGTTATGATTTGAAGTGCTTTGGAGATGCATGGACCATATATATACTAATACTGACATTTATTTGGAGAATATTTTAAGATTAAGGATACCTACTGTGCTTTTTTGGCGATTTTAACGACTTTTGGGTGAAAATTGGGCGTGGCACCCCAAAAATTTTTCGCCTCGGCGGGTGAGCCTCCGGGCGGTATTCATCTGCAGGAAAAAGGATTCTCAAAAAAATTATTCGTGATGAAAGTTTCTGCTTGAAAAAATAGGGTCTATGAAGAGAATATTGAAAATTTTTTGTACAAGGTGCTTAAGAACTACGAATACAACGAAAGCAAACTACTTTTATTTCTCATTTTGAAGCACAATGGCAAATAAAAGAAATTAATCCTACCTAAGGATTAATTCCAACTAAGTATTCCAAATTTAATTTCCTTTTAAAAATTTAAACGATTTCTAGTTTTATCTTTTTTACCTTATTTGGCGTATTTATTAGGACAGAAAATGTCACAATATTAATTTCAAAATCTCGTTTTGTAAAATAAATCGAGAATGCTAATTCTTGAATAAAATATATTATTGGTGCAGTGCTTTCCAGAGTTTTTAAAAGGCACGAAATATAGAAGTTTTCTCAACTTGTCGGAGCACGATGTTTTTCTCACCTTCCTGCACAATGCATGAATTTTCGAAATAGCACTCGTACAAAATGAAATTAATGGGAAAATCTGCTTTGTTCGTTTTACAATACATAAAAATAAGTAAAAAATATATTTAATTTCCCACATCGTTGCGGTGCTTATTTGTTTCATGATGATAGATCCTGGGATTCGCACCAAATCCTACAATCTTCCAATATATGTTTTTCGACCTCGAAGAATAAAAGTTGTACCAGTGGCGTTACTGGCAGTGGCACCCACATTAAAGGGAGATCCTATGGCACTCGGTGAGCGGTGTGTGTGCGGAGATGTTGATGGACACGGTTCTTCAATAGCTGTAGGTCGTAATTAGAGCGAAACAGATGTCCGGGGAGTGAGTTACATAATGATGTAATGCGCCAGACAAAGGAGTCCTTGTAAAGTTATGTTCTAGGTGTTTCCAGTTGTACGACGAATGGATGTACTCTTGCCGTCTGTCGAGACTCTCTGCCAGTCGTTGCTGAGGCTGGGATGAGGCGAACCAAATCCTGGGAACATCTGCCGTAAAAATATCTGTAAAACAGAGATATTTCAGCCACATATCGGCGGTGTCCTAGAATATCCAGATCCCTGGTCAACCCCGGGGCCGACGAGACGCTCAGCTCTCTTCTGAATGGAATCCAGTAGCTTTTAGGTTGTGCTTAGGTGATGGGCGGCACCCCATGTATGTGAGCAATATTCTAAGCACGGTCTTATTTGCGCGTTGTAGAGCAAGAGCAGCTGCGGTGTATACAGTTTTTTGTTGCGAAATAGCGCACCGAGCTTCTGCGAGGCTGATTTTGCGATGTTAGCAACATGATCATGCCAGGACATATTGCTGTTAACCGAGACACCCATAAAGATGTCAGAACTCGCCATATTGGCTTTCTTGGTAAATGTGGCTGCTTGGGTTTTTGCTGTATCGAACTGGACAAAATTTCTGTCGCCCCGAGTTTGAACTTTCCTCAGATCCTGATTAATTGCTGTAATATATTACTATCTGCCGTGATAAGTCTCAGTCGTTGCTAAAGGTTTATCTGACCTAAATTAGGAGACAAAGGTACTTCCATCTGCAAAACTCCAAACAGGATTATTGGTATCGATCAGCAGGCCATTAATATAGAGAGTTGGTGAAAGTATTGCGCCTTGAAGCACGTCTGCATTAATGGTGAATGTGTGAACACGCAGAGATCGGTTTTTAAGGAAACTGGCAAGCCAGCTGCGGAAAGACGTTGGCAGACCAATGGATGGCAGTTCGTTAACAATCCACCACGCCAAACTCTGTCGAATGCCTTCGATATATCCAAGAGATTATCCGTAGTTCTCCATTGCCCTAGTCCATACATGGGCGACATAGGCCAAAATATCTTCTGTAGATCTCTCTTTGCGAAAGCCGTATTGGTTATCGCTAATTATTCTGTTGATCTCGAAGTACTTGAGTAGTTGCTAATTGACTACACTTGCCATGACTTTGGAGATTATTCTTATTTTTGTTTGGTAGGTTGAGGGAGTGGTTTTCTTGCCAATTTTTTTGGAACAGGTCGCACTCGAACGACTTTCCAAGAAGGTAGGTAAATCCCTTTTCGGTAAGACAGAGAAATAAGTCTGGAAAAAATGGGTATTAGGTCGTTGGCGCAGTTTTTAACACGATGGCAGGTATTCCCTCCGCTCCTAATGTTCTTTGAGGATTTTACGAATATCACGGTGCTGAAACTTAACTTCTGCCGTGGTATTGTTGACGTTGATTATGGTGGGGAGAGCCTTGCTCTGGGGAAACCTTAAGGTAGAGTGGGACGAAGACATTTCACCGAGCATGTTTGCTTTTTCATTACCTATAGCCTCTAAAAAAATATAAGAAAAATCCTGTGCTTTATAAATGTTTATAATCATGTTTACAATGTAGGAGACATGCTCAAACTTTGCTTTCCTGCAGTTTATATAATTTTAAGCTGATATGCTACTATTTAGCACGGAATTTATTGCTCCTGTTGTTGCAAAAATTTTTAATGTTGGCCTGGTGAATGGTGTATACCCATCTGTATGGGAAACTGAAATAGTGAGACCTATTCCAAAAGTAGCCAATATTACATCATTAGCATTCTGCCAATTATGGGAAACATGTTTGAATTGCTTGTTTCTGGGATGATTAATGGATTCATTGGATCTAAGGGTGTATTGCCTAACGTTCAGTCGGGCTTTAGGGTAGGTTACAGCACTGCGACCGCACTTAGTTAGGTGACCTCCGACATTTGCGGGAACATTGATCAATCTTTACTCTTCTTCCTCTTTTCAAGTACATTCTTGTTCGGTTCATCTATATGCTGATGACACTCAGCTTCTCACATCTTTCAAACCTCAGGATTCAGGTAGGATACTGAGTGAACTTAACAGTAACTTGGAGCGAGTTTTCACTTGGTCAACTAAACACGGCCTGTTATTGAATGAAAACAAAAGTTCTTACCTAATTATTGGCACTGACTCAGCTAGGGTGGGTGTGATTTTTGATGAATCTCTGAGCTTTGAGTCACATGTGTTAAAAAACTGTCATTATTACATCTCAAAATGAAAGGCCTGTACCCATTTAAACATTTACTTCCCCAGCATATCAAGATGGTGTTGGTTGATTCGTTGCTATTCTCACAGCTTGACTATTGTGATGTTATTACGTTATTATTGTTATTTTCTTAATGCTGAGTATCAACAAAAAGTCCAATTGGCCAGTACCCCTCGTTTTGTGTATTGAGGGCGTAAGTATGATTATATTACTTCAACATACCTTCCTAATTATCAGTTAAAATTTAATCTTCGCGTTGATCTTCACTTTGCGCTTTTTATGCATGGCATACTTAATATGGGTTCTCCTAAATATTTGACACAATATCTGGTTCCTCGAAATGACCTTCATAATCTGAATTTGAGAAATGTAGTAAGATATAACATTCCCAAACACAGCACAGATAAATTTAAAAGATGTTTTCCTTATAGATCAGTAATTTTTTTTAATTCTGATATATTCTCCTTGATTATTAGCTTGAGCTTAAGTAGGTTTACTTTTAAAACAGTAAATGAATTAAGGGGATAAATATTGAATTAAGGGCATCCAATATTAAGTTAAAGACATTTTTATGTATGTTTAAATGTGATTGTGATCGCATATTAAGTTTTGACTAGCGATTTGTATTTTTGTGTAGTCTAACTAATAACTTGTATATTATATTGTATATTTCATTTAGTACTATTGTTCGGTTGGGTGTTATGGAATAACGTACTTTGCGAATGACACCTTTTGTATATGTAAATTTTATGTTGTATGCAATAAATATTTTTTTCTTCAAACGTCAGTAAATCCGTCATTACTCGACTGTGTAGGCGGCCGTGAAGTTTCGTTTTTCCTCCGCCGGAGGTTTACTTTTCACTTTTCCGCCGGCGGAGGTAAAAGTGTTGTCATAGCAACATAGATACAATACAAACAGACAACAAAATAAGCGTCAACAACTCAAGATTTATTAAACTACAATATGTATTTATCACTCAATTTGTGACTGCATTTCTAAATATCACTAAATTAGGAACAAATTGGTTATTATTTAATCGAACTTACTCAATAACTGCTTATCAATACGGAATTAAAACGCAATCGGAGGCGCAATCTTAAAATAGTATATTATATACCTAGGTTGAGAAGTAAGCCATTATTTACCGAGCACTTTTATATCCTGAGGCGCGTAGCGCCGAAGGATATAATGTGCGAGGTTAATAATGGCCTTCTCAACCGAGGTATATATAGAATTTTTTTTACTACTAACACTGATATATTACCATATTTGATTCGATTTGATTTTTATATTAGTCATTTTCTACTTATTTTTCAAATAGTTCGAAATATCAGGTAGCCTGGAAGTTCAGTTGTCTAACTGACAGATATCGTAACATAATCTCCTGACAGCTCCATACGTACAAAGTACCTTCTTTCCATCGAAATTTTGACAAAATCGCATTTCTAATAAGAATATTATGGGGAGTCATGAAAAGTGAGTCATACTGTATATAATTTTTTTACTAATAGCACTGATACAAGCCTTATCATTATTTGAATTGATTAGATTTTGAAATTAATCATTTCCTACTCATTTTTCAAATAATCCGAAATGACAACTAGTTGTCAAACTAACAACTTTAACATTTTGACATTTTCCGTTTCCGTTTCATTATTGACCTAGGTTTTTTTTTAATATTATTATTTACCTAGGGTGAGAAATGTTACTTCTCATTTGAGGAATGGAGTAAATAATGGTGATTTATCATGTTAGTAGTAAAAAAAAATAATTATTGTTGACAGTGTCCACTGACAGCTTTATGTTACATTACTATAGCAACAACCTGTGCCTATTCACCGACACCGGTCTAAGCCGCCTTGCGAATCCACTTATGTTTAATAATAATTAGATATTATTACTATTAAAAAGAGATGTTTTTGCATTAATGTGTCCGTTCGGCTGTTAAACACGAGCGCGCCATGAAAAGTATCACTTTTCCTCCATATAAAATAATATACTATTCTTTCTTTCGTTCCTTCTAAGCTACTTTTAAATGGGAAAATTTACGAAAACAGTACTTGGTTGCGGTTCGACGCGGCGGCGCCGGCGCCGGCATCACGTGATGTGAGCAACTATATAATAAACAAAATATTTATTGTATAATCAGGGCAATTCTGAAAATAACAATAACTTACCAAAGACCTGCTAGCACATAAGTGAAGGTAAACGTGTTAATAAGTACACCTTTAGTCAAAATAAATATTAATGATTCAGATACCCAACCAAAATAACAGTGTATTTAATACATCGTGTTTTTCATCTCTTCTGATTCGTAAGAGCTGATTCATAATAAAAATGTTTCCAATCTGAGGAAACAATTTATTCGCACATTATAAAAGTTTACGACCTATAAAAAATACATAAAAACACATTTTAACGAATTAAAAATTCTTTAAATTTCATTCTGTTCTCATGTCATTAATCTTGGCAAAAACTGTAGTAATCATCTAGAAACACTTCCGTCATTTTGGTGATAATTTACAAATTATAATGGTCATTTTTTGGCATCTTAACATTAAATGTAAACTATGATTGCCGTATTAAAACAATCGCTCTTTTTTGTCTTAACTATTAGTTAAGTAGATACTCAAATAAAAAGCGAACATTGTGGATTTTGAGATAGAAATATCCGAAAATCGCAATTCCGAAAACATATTGAGTAATAATATTCTTATTTCCTGAAATTATCCTGTAACGTAAATCTCAACATCCTAATTTTAGAAAATGATATTCGTATTTTTACCAACCTTATCTCGTAATATCTACTAATAGGTTATATATGCCTTGGGGAACTAGTACAAGTATTTTGAATGTAGGACGGAAAAGGTATACATTTCATATACACTTATAATAATGATTCTGTTGATTTTCCCAAGCGGAGTTATTTCGAGAAGAATCTTTTTAGAGGGTTTTAATGAAGAAATATTTCATGCAAAACATAGTAGGAAGTTTTAAGTTAACGTTAGCATTTTTTCAAATTTAATATCCATATTATTATAGTTCAAACTTTCGGTTTGAATTTACTTTAAGTACATAATATAATATAATTTATTGCCAAAAGTTGTTATGGTGCATTTAGAATTCACTAATAACATTAAGTTTTTTTATCTTCGCCAACAAGTGATTGTGGTTTAGTGGCATTTTTTCTCTCTTAATTTTGGAATATTCTGCAAAATGTTTACGAGGAAAAAAATTCAAAAACCCAACATGTCGCCTTAAGTTTACAGTCCTTCTATACGGCACACTTTTCGTATGAGATGAAACTTCGAGGGCATTCGAGAGAGTTTGGCATGACAGGCTGCTCAACAAACTGCCGTCCTTCGGACTGCCAGCCTCTCCGCAGCTGGCTTGCCATTTTCCTTAAGAACCGATCTCTTCACGTTGCAGTTGATGGACACATCTCAGACACACTCACCATTAATGCGGGCGTGCCTCAGGGCACAATACTTTCTTCAACTCTGTTCCTCATCTATATTAATGACTTGCTGACCGAAACGAATAATCCTGTTTACAGTTTTGCAGATGACAGTACCCTTTGTCTCCCATTTTAGATCAGAAAAACCTTTAACAGGAACTGAGACTTATCACCGCAGACAGGAGCAGATTACAGCAATTAATCAAGACCTGGAGAAAGTTCAAACTTGAGGCGACCGAAATTTGGTCCAGTTCAGTGCAGCAAAGACTCAAGCAGCCACGTTTACCAAGATGGCCAATACGGCAGTCCTGGCATGACCACGTTGCTAACATTGCAAAATCAGCCTCCCAGAAGCTTGGTGCGCTATTCCGCAACAAAAAACTGTATACACCGCAGCAGTTTATTTTGCTCTACAAAGCGTAAATAAGACCGTACTTAGAATATTGCTCACACATTTGGGGTGCTGCATCAAAGCACACCCTAAAGCTGCTGGATTCCATTCAGAAGAGAGCTGTGCGTCTTATCGGCGACCCGGAGTTGACCCAGAATCTGGATAGTCTGGAACACCGCAGGCATGTGGCCAAGATGTCCCTGTTTTACAGATACTTTCACGGCGGATATTTCCAGGATTTGGCCCGCCTCATCCCGCCCCTGGCAACACCTGTCAGAGAGTCACGACAGACGGCAAGAGCGCACCAGTTCGTCGTACAACTGGAAACACCTAGAACATCGCTTTACAAGAACTCATTTGTCGGGCACACTGCATCACTGTGGAACTCACTCCCATCTTCGCACACACACCGCTCGTCGAGCGCCATAGGATCTCCCTTTAGTGTGTGTGCCACTACCATAAAAAAACCTTCTTGCATAGCACGCTTTTTTCCAAGACATCGGCCGTTTTAAATCAGCATAATTCTTAAGCAAACAACTACTGTGCCTTTTAGCTTTTCTAGTGAAGATTTAACTAAAAATATCCGTATGTGGTATCAAATTATTCCTAAGAAATGATTTTTCGAAATGAGCTAACGTGCCACCCTCGTGAAAAAAATTACTTAAAGTCATAGCCATAATTTAACAAAAATTAAATTAATCTGCAAATGCTCAAAAAAATAAGAGCCGGTCAAATCTATTTTTCCAAGCCTCATTGAATAAAAATTTTAAATTAAAATTTAAATGTTTTAAGACAGAATGATCAAAAGTTGACATATGAGGTGTAAATGTATTTAAAATTTAATTTTCTATCGATATATGTTAGAAAAACTTTGTTTGTCTCATTTAAAACTGAAAAGTTGCTGTAATTTCCGGTGAAACCAGAAGTAACAAAAAACGATTGACTATGTCAATGTATCCATAATTGCGTCATATTTTGATGTACTAAATGTCATAAAATTTTAATGTTATAGGGGGGAACCATCTTAAACATGTGATTAATAACTGTTGGTTATATAGTTAAATAAATAATAGTTGAAATAAGTAAGAATTAAATATATGTAATGCTGTTTAACCCCCTTGTGTGTTGCTATTGCATCCTAATTATTTATAATAAAAAATACTCGTCAAAATTTATTATTAAATAGTTATTTAAATAAAAAAGTGCAATGTTTTAAATATTATGTGTGTCACTTCAAAAGCAAACAAAACCACAAAACTATCTGAATGTTAAACATTAGCTTTTTCCTAAAAACGAAACGGTTCAAAAAGTAAATTACCCTGCGTCACTGGTGAAATCAGCCCCAGCTTTTACATTGTTGCCATTAAGCAACTTCGTTTATTTATGTTTCCTATCCTATAGATCTATAAAAGAAATGTCACTAACATGGAAAATAATCAAACTTTGTTTTTCAGCGTTTATCATTTTCGTGAATACATAATTGTCCTAAATAATATACAATATTTAAAGAAAGGTATTATTGTGATGGCGCGTTCCAATAATACTTATTTATGCAAAAAATACAAGTTCTTTGCACGAAACGTGAAAATTATCAAGCGAGACCTCAGGTGAAGTTTGACAACACGTAAGTACAAAAAGAGCTTTTTGCGCCTATTGCATACAATATATTTGAAGGATCGTTTTATTTAAAGACAAGGATGTAGGTAGATATCTATATAAAGAAAATTGTCAGTTACATCTACCGGCAGATATGTTTTTTATTATCTGTCTTGTGTCGTCTATGATATTATTACACTGTTATATATCGATGGTAACTTTTGACGCTTGCGTGTTTCCACCGAATTTCTAATAAATAAATATGGTAATTATTTAGAAAACGGATTTTCGCTATTATAAGAGATTTTTGAAAAACTCCTTTTTAACGTGTTTTTATAGGTGAAATATAACAATAATCTGCCACCGCAACTTAGTAAAATGGTTTCTATAATTTGCCATCTCTTTTAATGCCGTGAACGTATTTCCTATATTAGTCTATACTGGAAAAATTAAATTTGATAGGTGCTATTGACACTGACATCTATTAGCGTCAAATTTCAAATCAAAACGAAATAATCTTTTTAAAATGCCTTATCGATTAACTGAAAAAGAGCAAGCTCTTACTTTAAAATTGGTGGGATATTTTACCCAAGAAAAAGATGCCGATAAACCGCTTTTACCCTTGAACGCCGTGTATAATGTAAGTATCAATGATATGGGAAAAATTATTTAACTTCATATTATTAATAAAGTTATATTGTAGGCATCTGATAATTGTGATTTTTCCTAATTTTTTATATTATTATAGCATGTTGCAGATGCAGTAGATATTTCCTTGTCTTCTATTCAAAGATTGGTTTCTAAGGGCATCGAAACTGATCATAACTATAGCACGACACATATAACAACCAGCAATATTACTCGACCTGTCAGGCGAAAAATTAAATTTGACCTTGCTAATGTCAGTTGGGTAGGAAAAGTCAGGGCTGGATTTGAAATATATATAAGTATGATTTCCCTTTAACAGAGCCGTAATATAAAATTTCAAATATCAATGGGTTATGAAATAGATGTATACCTTGTTGTAAGAGCAGGAAATCTAAAGAAATTCTTCTTGGAAGAATATCTCTGGTTTGTACAAGTTCTTATTGCTTAAACACCATGGCTTTTTGCATTACACAATGTCATAAACAACGTTCGTCTCTCACAATGTCAATTATTTGACAAATACACGCCTATGGTTTCGATTTAACTCCAACAGCAATAAAATAAATCAGTCGTAAAAACACGACGCCGCTGGCGGCAGTTTGACGGATTTCCTACCAAGGAATATCTTGCGCCCGGACTTGCGCAGATGCGAAAAAAGAAGATGTGATATTGCTGGTTGTTATATGTGCCGTGACTATAGAGTCAAAGTTCAGGCTGCTCATGTTTCAGCACGAGGAACTCCACTCTACAAAGTACACCAGCATATCATAAGAATAAGAGTTTATGCTATGTATGCAGCAGGTAGATTTTAAATTTGTGTAGTAATATTATATTTCTATGTTTCTGTTCTTTTTTAAGGTGAACATATAACACTAAAAACACTTAAAAAACAACTGCTGGATATTGATGGTGCCCAGATATCATTGGGTTCCTTAAGTGTTGGCTTGAAAAAATTAAAATTTAAATGGAGAAAGTGGCAATTTCCAACAGAAAGTCTCTTATGCAACAGCCATCCATCGCCCATAAAAGATTAGTTTTTTTAAGAGAATCCATGAAAAATAAGAATAATCCTTATTCGTTAAAGCCTGTAGTATTAGATGGGACATTATTAAAAAATTATTTTCGGTAAATCATAATTTAAAAATAATTTTAGGTCACGCCTCAAAAATGGAAAAACTATGACAGACACACAGACAACCTGATAAGTGAGGCATGGGAAAAAGAAAAATACATTGATGCTTCTAACATTCTTCCAGTGAGAATAGACAAATGAATCTGACTCTGATGAGTTTGATTCTTCAGACAATGAAGACTAATGAATATTTTTTTTAACTTTTGCCGTAGTATTCTTAGTGTTATTTTGAAATGCCCAGATGCTTTGTTTTTGTTTTGGTGACATTGGGAGTTTTTTCAGAAATAAATAATAATAATAAATAATAATAATAAATGCTTTATTTGCTCAATTACATATTATGTTTAGCATTGTCAAAAATTTACTTGAGAAAAAAAATATATATATAAATAAATAATGTATGCATATATAAAGACATAGAACACTTATTGTGTATATATAAAATATAAAGACAAAGAAACAATGTCATATTGTGATGTTAAAGCCCTAAATCACAAGCTAGAAACTCCTCAATAGTGTAAGGACAGATCTCCATGATCAATTGCTTTATTCTTTGTTTAAATTTAGATGCTTGTAGGCATTTTATATCTGCTGGCAAAAAATTGAAAAGCTTTATTGCGATGTTGATATAACTTTTATGTGTTAGTGAGAGCCTATGTTGTGGTAAAAGCAAATTTTCTCCATACCTTGTACTGTAGTTGTGCCGGCTATTAACTACATTAAAATCCAGTGCATGTTTTTTAACATATTCCAGGCACTGACAGATAAAAAGCCCTGGCATAGTTAGTATTTTATACTGCTTAAAGAGTGGTCGGCAGCTGTCAATAGCTCTTTTTTCCCCAATGATTCTCATAGCGGTTTTTTGTATTTTATAAATTTGATGCCAGTCTGTTGAATTTCCCCAAAATAGGAGACAGTAACATATCTTTGACTGAAATAAGCCCATGTATGCCATCCTGGACACCTCAAACGGAGCCAGTTCCGTAATCCTACGCAGCAAATATAGTGTAGATGACAATTTGTTTCCCAAATGTGTGATATGGTTTTTCCAAGTTAATTTGTTATCTAAATATACACCGAGAAACTTAACATGTTTCTGATCATTTTGCTCTTTAAGAGAGAAAATAACTGTGTCTGTCTTGTCGAGATTAAGTAAGGGGTGACTATGAAGGAGGGTAGTATCATCCGCATATTGCACTGTCACTACCTCTGGAAAATGCATTGGCAGTTCATTTACGTAAAGAGTAAACAAGAGAGGACCTAAGACTGATCCTTGAGGTACGCCTGCCGTAATAGGCAAGGCGGAGGAAGACACCCCTTCACAATCAACCATCTGAGAGCGGCCATATAGGTAAGATGTAATCAATTCATGGCTTTTTCCCCTGAGCCCATAATGTTCGATCTTATTAAGAAGGATTTGGTGAGACACACAGTCGAAGGCCTTTGAGAGATCACAAAATACTGCCGAGACAGACTCTCCTCCCTCAAAAGCCCTGACCACATGGCCCACCAGCTCCCTCAAGGCATCGCTTGTGGATTTATCTTTTCTAAAGCCGAATTGAGTTGCTGAAAGTAATTTGCTTTTTTCTAAGAAGTTTATTAGTCTGTTATTTATACTTATTTCAATAGGCTTCGATAATATTGGTACCAAAGAAATCGGACGGAAATTCTCTGGGTCGTCCACTTCCCCTTTTTTAAATATAGGAATTACTCTGCTGGTTTTTAGCTTTTTTGGGAATATTCCAGAGAGGAAACATTTATTTATAATGATTGTTAGTGGTAATGCAATGCCTTCACCAAGTTGTTTAAGGATTTTATTGCTTAACCCAAATATATCCAAAGCTGTGCTGTTACTCATGCCCTTTAAGATAGCCCTAATTTCATCGGGACTGACAGGGTCCAGGAATAAAGTAAGGTTATTATGGATTAATTTAGATGTTAGTTCTAAAGGACTAGCATCACCCTTTTTAAGTTTCTTTGTGACTGTGCACGATACATTAACAAAAAAGTCGTTGAACTCTTCTGAGGTAATGGAGTTCAGATTTTTTTTTATTTTATTTTTAGGAGCATTAATGATCTTCCATATGGCCCTAGGTTTGTTTGAACTATTTTGAATTTTATCTGAATAAAAATTTTTTTTGGCTTCATTTATTTTATTCTTATACTCTTTTTTAAATATATTTACTAAGCCCGACAGATCAATATCAGTACCTAGTCTATTATAGGCAGTTAAAAGGTTTAAATTATTCCTGTAATTTTTTAATTCATTATTGAATCATTTTTTATTTTTATTGGTCTTATGTATGGTTTTATTTTTTTTTTGGGAAACAACTGTCTATGATTGAAACGAATCTATTCAAGAAAATGTCAAATGCATCATCAACATCATGGGCATTTAGAAGTAAGAACCAGTCAACCCTCTGCAATAAATTATTGCATAAAATTAGATTTTGCTCACAATAGGGTCTAAATTGTATTAGAGCGGTGTCATTCTTTTTTGTATTGTTTGTGAGATTATTATAATTATTGACTAGGGCCATATGGTCCGACATGTAAGTATCCAATAGATTATATTTACAAAGATCTAGTCTGTTTGTTAAGTAGTTATCCAAACAACTGCCATTTGAGATTTTAGATATTCTGATGGCTTCATTTACTAAAAATGAAAAGCCAAAAGAGTTAATTATTCGTGAAAATTCAACAGACGCTGGTTCCGATGTTAGTATGTTTATGTTGCAGTCACCATAAATAAATATAGGCTTATTTTGATTAGACAAAATGTCAAAGATGTTCTGTATAGACTCGAATAGCTGACTATTGGGAGATCTGTACAGGGTGTCCCAAATTCGAGCCTCATCATTGGGATCTCGGAAACTAGAAGAGATACGAGGTCGGTTAAATGGAGGCAAAGTTGCGCAATTTGATGCTGATCAAAATGCCACCTTAAAAGTTAAAAAATTCCGAATACTTCCGAAGATATTTAGAAAAAACCGAATATTCGCGATTTCATTTTTATTTTTTATGACTCTATTTGAATAGATATAACAAAATAAATTTCACATTCTCATTGCTACTTTTTCTGTTCTACAAGATGGTGTT
>MU181962.1:960519-988221 GCA_016904865.1 Pissodes strobi
GCATCGGACGGACGGTACGCATCCTACGAATCGGATTTTATAATTATATACATTGTTTCAATATGACTGCGTTCACCTATCGGCATCGAACCGACCGCACTTCGGCATTTCCGGACGGGATCCCGAAGACGAAATCAAAATCCGTTTCGTGCGGACACTGCCGATGCTGATACTGTTAATACTGACAAGAACACGCAGGTGTCACGGTATATTTCCCTTTCCAAACTTTATTGGAGAACTACGTTGGGGTTTGGAACCTTCAGCAACATGCACCAAAACAGAGTTTTATCCACAATACCGAAACAGAATATTTACACTCGACGCGCGTTTCGATAACCATGTTAGCATCATCAGGAGATGATTAAAACAGTTTTAATCAGCTAACATGGTTAGCGAAACGCGCATCGAGTGCAAATATTCTGTTTCGGTATTATGGATAAAACTCGGTTTTGGTTTATTGGAGAAGATAGCAAGGATTTTTGTTAGTTAGTTTGTGACTTTCCTCCACATTGTTTGAACGTAATTATGGATGTAGCAAGACTTATCACGATTGTGCACGAGTATAAGAAGTTTACAATGTGGGGTATCCAGAATATTCAGACATTCTTCTCAGGGACAATATTTGAAGTTTCGTTTTCTTCTTCTTCTTACAACACGTCAATAATTATAAAATCTTCATTCAGTAACGAAATAATGCTTTTGCTTCTTCAACAGCACTTAGCTAACTGCGGGAGAAATACTGATACCGACTCCAATAATCCGTGGTAGTAGACGCAGGACACAAAAAAAATCCGATTCGTCCGATCCGTACCGTCCGTCCGATGACGATTAGTGGACGCGTACCTTTAGCTGTTATAATGATTTAAAGAATTATACATTTTACAAGAAGGATGAGCGTCATCCCGATCAACGCAACAAGGATGAGAGTCATTCCGGCGCGCGAGTCACGTAGGCTTGTTTACGTTTAGTTTAATGTGTATTTTACTGGCTAGTGCTATTTTTATTGTTTTGCCGAATTCTGGGAAAATGCAGACTGATAATGATGTTAGTGCCTCAAATAATGAAAATAGCGACGGTGAATCAGTTAACAATGATTTGGTTAAGGCAGGTACTAGGAAAAGAAAAGCTAAGCCTACCGAATATAGCAACCAATGATGTGCATTATCGCCGCCAGCTAAGCTTCTACATGTTCAACATTCATATTTTACGCAGTGGAGACTCAGGTTTTTATTGCTACTCAGAAAAAATGGGCTCAAAAGGGGTTGACGAGGTAACCTCAATGTTAAATCATTTTAATTTTTATGTTTTGGACCCCCCAAGTGAAACACCTAGAAATCTTTTGCGATTCTTGCAGTGGACAAAATAAAAACAACATCTGGAATCTGTCAAAACCACGTTTCCAATTCGTGGTCACTCTTACATGGAATGCGACAGAAATATGGCTGTCATTAATCAGAAATCACCTTGTGAAATACCAGAAAATTGGGTTAATGTGGTACAAAATGCACGAGTTAAGCCTTCACCATTTCAAGTATTTAGTGTTGACTACACTTTCTTTAGGGATTGGAACTCTTTTCTTGCGCCACATTACATGAAGAAAAATCCAATTGCCACAAGACCTGTAAGAGAAATTCTATTTCAATCTGAACATTGCAGATTAGTGGAGCATAGATCCTCCTTTAACGGTCACTGGGAAAGTACTCCAATCAGACCTCAACAATTATCTGCATCACTTGTTTGTCCTGACTTCAACCGAAAGGAATTTTTCTTGCCAAACCCACTTCGCAAAGATACCTATCTTGTGACATTATATTCTAAATTATGACAAAGATGTTCTTTTTCAGGCCCTAAACCAATTTCTGAAGAAAATTTTCTTCAGGACCTTCAACATTTAAAACAGTTTTGTGATCCAGCCACAAAAAGTTATTTTGACAAGCTACCTCATGCACCAAAAATATCTCAGGCTAAAACTACAAAAGTAAAATCTACAACTATAAAAGCAAAACCTAAAACTACAAAAGCAAACCCTAAAACTACAACAGCAAAACCTAAAATAACAAAATCTAAAGATAAGAATTCACAGTAAAATGGTGTACTGACGGCTAAAAGTATTTCTCCACTGGTACTGGTTTAATTTTTGTTACCTCAGTTTTTTCTCTGATACATATTAAATAGTAACAGTAAAAATATTGAGTTTTAGTGAAAGGTAAAACCTTTTGTCTTATTGCGCAAAAAGGGTGACAGTCATGACATTTATCTTTCTTGCAGAAAAAAGTTTGTACTTTTTTTGTTTGTTTTTGTTTTTTCGAATAAACATAGAAACAAAACAAGGGATTTGAGGTATGGATTAATAGTATATTAGTCAAGGAAAAATTAGGTGGTGGTAACATTGGTAAAAAATATTGTAGGATTTTATACCAGCGGTCTTAACTTTAAATTTGCCCTAGCCAAAAACTTGGTTTTAGTGAGCATCATTCTTTTTGCAGTGTAGTCTTCAAATGCAGAATACAAGCGATTCTGAAGGTCCAGATGATGTGAGGGCGAAAGCTGAAGAAGCAGTATCAAGACTGATCCCAATGATGTTAAAACTGATATACAAAGCGGCTTATGAAATTAATGTTTAGGATATAGCGTCAAGCAAAGTCAATTCAAAAACATAACGAAACTATCCTTTTGGAATATTTTTCATCCAAATCAAAAGGAGTGAAATCGTCGACGTTAGAGTTCGAGTTTTCTATGGTAAAATCGATGCGGTCTTTGCAAGAAAATATAGATATTAAGATTTATTCGAAGGTGATTGCATTTTTAAAGCGAAATTCAATAAGATATCGACCAAAAAAGTCACAACAGAAGACATGCGCAACTTTTTCAATGAAGCCCGGGACAGCAAATATTTAATGATGAAGGTTGTCGCAATTTTTGGAATGGCAGGTGCTGGTGAAAGGTATGAATTAAATAAAATGACCAATGATGACATAGAAGAAAAATATGATATTTTACTGGTAAAAATTCTACTTCCAAAAACCGATAAACCAAGATCGTTTGTTATTACCAAGGGACTAGATAGTTACCAAAAACAACTTTCGTAGCTCAGAAACACTCCACAAGAGACTTTTTGTTTTTACAAAAACAATAAGTCTTCTATACAACTTAGTAGGGTAGAAGTTCTTTTGCCAAAATCCCTTGAGAAATCGCAAAGTTACTGGTCACGCGTTTAGGCGTTCCTCTGGTGCTTTATTGGCAGATGAAGAAGGAGACATTTTATGTGTGACACGGAGATCAGAAATAGAAATTTAGGTCCGGAAGGTTTTACTCCAGTTTTCATTAACGAGACGTGGAAGTGGAAGAAAAACTTCGAAAACTAGTTTAAAACTCAGCTGATTCCGAATCTTCCTCCAACGTCTGCCATAATCAAGGACAATGCAAGTTACCGTTCTGGTTTATTAGAAGACATACCAAGAAAATATTGGTCAAAGCAAAGACTGATCGAATGGTTGAAGAAAAAGAATAAGTATTAACTTTCAATGAAAGGTCATGAAAGCTCAGATATGAAGTATATCAGATGTGTAAACATATCCTATATCGACATGCATAAATATTTGAGCAGCCCTCGAAACACCACTGCGCAGGTTATGATGCACATTTCGCTCCATTTGCCAAAATTTAGCCTCATACCGCCTAACATTTTCAATTTCGTATATTTAAAATTAGTTTAAATTTGATTAATTATGTTTTTGTTGCCAAATAATGGTCCCGAATACTTAATCAAATTTCGACATCACTGCGCCATCTATTATAACTGATAAATGCAGTAAATTTCTAGCCTGACACCTGCTTTAATATTTTCGACAAGGAACAGTGACTATTCTCTGATTTTACCACTTTAATCGAACTTAAATATCTTAAATATAGTTTTTAAAGCTTTAATTAAACTATAAATACTTTTCAGGGATAACCTACTAATTATTTTCACATTTTATAGTAATTTTGCTATTCGTACTATACTGTGCTTCTTTACATTGTTTAAAATGCGACATTTTCGGTCACTTCTCCAAATTTATTTGTAAAGTATTAGAAAGATTACTCTTTATAAAATGATACTCTAATTTATGGGGTTAAAATGTCTTATATTGTTATATTATATATTTTTGATATTTTGCCAGCTGTTTGCTAGATTGGTGTTCATTATTCTCGCACCTTACATTACATGACCAACCAGTAGTGAGAGGTAGTTAGTGGATACTGTAGCTGGATAGTTACTGAGTACTGAGACCAGCATACGTGCTGATTTGAGGACCAAGACACAGAAAAGCCAAACCTGTTTGCGTAATAATGAAGTCTTTATCTTTGGTAAACCAGTAATTGCCTTCTTATTAAATAATTTGATTCGTAAGTGTAACTACGGTTTATAGATTTAATTGCTCTTATATTTGAAAGATACATTTGCCTACTAGAGTTTTTATATTTGCAAAACTTTGCTTTTAAGCTAGAATCGTAACCATAAGTATTGATTTCTATATAGCAATTAATTTTTATTACACGTAAAGCCTGTGTAGTTGGTATTTATGTTATACTGAATCAGGTACATATCTGATATTGCGACTTAACGATTCGTGGTCACGACTTGCTGCGTTTACTTAGCTTTAAATTTTTATATCATTGTGGAACTTATGTCAATATAATCTAACATTAGCCTATTTATTTGAATAGCTATACGATCCTTAACAGCTTATAGGTTAGAGTGTATATATTTCTCTTATTTTTGAAACCGTCTAATAATTTTGCATATTAGTTACTAATTTACCTTGTGCCTTGATATTTTGCCTCACTTATAAGCGTTTGGATTCTTGCTATCATTATTTAATAATCCGTACTCAATTGAACATAATAGCTCTCTACTGATAATTAATATACGCTGCTTGCTCAGGCTTTATCCTCTACGGCTTTACACATACATTAGCCTGTGTTTTTTGTTACTTATTGTAATTTAATGCCGCTTTAATTACCTCTATCTACCTTACTTTATTGAATTTTAGTTCGGCTTACCTAATACCTACCTTATTTTGAATTGTCATTGAGGCAAGCTCACATTGTTTGATTAATAGTTGGTGACTTACTTCACTAATTAATTGTTAATTAATTTCAATGAATTAACTTTATACTGTTTGATTAATAGTTAGTGACTTATTGCATTCATTAATTTGGCGATTTACTTCGTTGATTAATTTGTTAATTGAGTTTCATTGTACTAATTTCTCATTATTTGGTTAATAGTTGGTGATTTACTTCACTAATTACTCTGTCACTCGTTACCTAATTTGTTGTTTGATTTCACTAAATTAATTCCTTAATTAACTTCAGTGATTCTTCGTTTTGATTGAAATACTTAATTGAACATTGGATACTGGATAACTTTAATGTAATTCAGTATTCGGTTGGAAAACTGATATTCTAGTTGTTAGTGAGAGGTCTTTCAAATTTATAGATTTATTGTGGTATAATCATTATTGTAATAACGTAGCCTAAGAATTTCAATAGTAGAACACCTGTTGATTCACACAGTAACAACATTATCAATAAACGTGGACATTGTTTTAAAAATTTAGTTTTTTTTTACTTACTTGCAAACTTATTCATAAATTTATTTAGTTATTGAGGAGTGGTACCTAGCACATCATGGGCAGTTTGCAGTTCGACTGGTAGCGAGATGCTGGCTGCCTCTTCTCATATAACTAATTTCTGTTTACTGGTCTTGAACTCGTTTGATTTTTTTTTATTGTTCATATTATTTCAATATGATTTTATATCAACTATAACTTTACTCTCTGATATTAAACAGAGAAAGAGTATGGCAACCGCTGTGTAAGATGTTTACACATCAGAAATACTTCCTTGATTAATTTTTAAACCTTTAGGACAGACCAAACCATTGCCAATTTAATGCAATTGACATGGTATGGTCAGAATGTAAATGAAAAGACGACCAATATATTTCTAATCTTACTGGGTCACCTTCAGAAGTTCTGGCAACATGGGAAAGGTAATAAACAAAATTTCTATAGATCATTGGCAAAATAGACCAGGGTAGATAATTTTTGAGACCAAAAAAAATATAGTAGGATGGAACCCATTGGAAAAGGAAGAGAATCTAACAAAAATGAAAGGAAAAATAATTTACGGGCGATCTGTAGTCGGGAAGGGAAAGGGTGTGAGTTTTTAAGGATAAAAAGCACTTTATCTCGATTTCCGCCAAAACTACAAGTCCTATGAAATTAAGTTAAATGGCAAAGTTGTAGGTAATAAAAATGTCGACAACTTTTGTTTTTACACTTTTTTCACATAACCTCAAAAGGTATGTAGAAAATTCAAATAATTTGGTGAAAACTTACCTTTTTATGTCCCAAACACACAGTAATTTTCTTGATTTAAAATGGTTATTTTTTCACCTTATTTTGACTTAATAACGAAAATGCACCCTAATTTTCAATCGAAAATTCTCACGTCAAAATATCTGCTTTTTAAAATAGTCGGTGGGCTTTTTGTTCGTTAAAATCTCTACTTTCTGATGGTATAAAAAAATACACATAACTATGGTGAATGTTCTCAGAAAATGCAAATAAACGAAAAAAACTCGAATCCGATTTTTTTTTATCGTTATTTATAGGGTGTCCCAAATTCGAGCCTCATCATTGGGATCTCGGAAACTAGAAGAGATACGAGGTCGGTTAAATGGAGGCAAAGATGTGGAATTTGATGCTGATCAAAATGCAATCTTAAAAGTTTAAAAATTCCGAATACTTTTGGAAAAACCGAATATTCCCGATTTCATTTAAATTTTTTTATGACTCTATTTGAATAGATATAACAAAATAAATTTCATATTCTCATTGCTACCTTTTCTGTTCTACAAGATGGTGTTATCAGATTTTCAAACCGACGTTTCGTGTTTGAGCTGCCATCATCAACTTTGTTTTGCTAAATACGGCCCTGGATATTTTTTACGGATTTTAAGAGCATTTAAAGTCCAAAAGCCATTAATGTCTCGCACTTATTAGAAAAATGCATATTAATGGCATTTTCCCTAAGAACTCATGTGTTAAAGAGAGACAGAACACATATTTTTGGTTAGATTTTACCAGGAAATCATTAAAAATTATTTTTTCGAATAAGTGCGATGCATCATTGGTTTTAGGACATTAAAAGCTCTTAAAGTCCGTAATAAAAAAATCCAGGACTGTACTTAAAAAAAGCAAAGTTGATTATGGGAGCTCAAAGGCGAAACATCGGTTTGAAAATCTGATAACACCTTCTTGTAGAACAGAAAAAGTAGCAATGAGAATGTGAAATTTATTCTATTATATCTATTCAAATAGAGTCATAAAAAGTAAAAATTAAATCGCGAATATTCGGTTCTTTCTAAATATCTTCGGAAGTATTCGGATTTTTTTAACTTTTAAGGTGGTATTTTGATCAGTATTAAATTGTGCAAGTTTGCCTCCATTTAAACGACCTCGTATCTCTTCGAGTTTCCGAGATCCCAATGATGAGGCTCGAATTTGGGACACCCTGTGCAATTTTGAGGTATTGATTAAAATTTACACTTTAATTACTGGAAAAACGTAAGATTTCATGTTACATTGATAAACAAAAAAATTTCAAATTCATGAAACATAAAGATTGCAAACATAATGATTAAAAAAAACGGACTCGTTTTTTTTTTCGTTTATTTGCATTTTCTGAGAATATTTACCATAGTAATGTATATTTGTTTATACTATCAGAAAGTAGAGGACAAAAAGCCCACCAATTTTTTTTAATAAACCAGATATTGTGACGTGAGAATTTTCGATTGAAAATTAGGGTGCTTTTTCGATATTAAGTCAAAATAAGGTGAAATAATTAATATTTTAAATCAAAAAAATTATTGTGTATTTGGAACATAAAAAAGGTAAGTTTTCACCAAATTTCGTAAAAAAATATTTTTTTTGCAAAAGATAAAAATAAAAGACCAAAAACTTGGTTATTTCAATTTTCACATACATTTTGAGGTTATGTGAAAAAGTGTAAAAAAAAGTTGTAGATCTTTTTATTACCTACAACTTTGCTATTTAACTTTTTTTCATTGGACTTGTAGTTGTGCCGGAAATCGAGATAAACCACTTTTTACCATTTTCAAAATTATCGACCCTGGTCTAAAAATATGTTATTCATACAGGAAAGATAAATCAAGAGGCTTGGTAGGCAATACGAGTGTGTGATGCCACTGACATTCCTCCACTTTTAATTACGATTGACGAAGACGACGACGACAAAGACAATATCTCTGACTTTAGTTCTGACTCTGCCAATACTGATGAGACTGATTAAGCTTTTTTGTTTTTGCAAGTTTTATTTTATGATCGTCATTTAAGTATTCAATCATATCGTTAGATTTACATTAACTTGGCAATGCAATATGGTGTGATTTTTTGTGTGTGCATGTTTAATTTTTTGGATTGGTATTTTCAGTTTGATGTGTTAACGATTCATCCAGGCAGTATTTTTTTTTCATGAACAAGTAAATTAAATTGTAAGTACTTTAATTTTTTCCTGTAAGTTGAAATAATTGTATGCCATTCTTCCTATTATTTACAATTTTTGTAAGCTCAATTTTGTTACATCTACTGCTCGTTGTATTACATTCTCAATTTGAAGAACTTGTTCCTTTTCGAGTTAAAAAAAGCCAATATATTTAAAACTATCATCTGTTTGATCATTATTCATGATTAATCATAATAATTGTTAATTATTGTTATTAATTTTGTTAATAAATAAATAAATACTATAAGATTATTATTATTGTTTGAGCTTGAAAGTGTATAAATGAATGTAAAAATATAACATACTGCTAAATCATTATTTGTTCATTTCTGAACGTATAAAAACATAACAGACTATTAATTTCTGAACGTGATAACCTAAAATTGATTGGCAAGAATATCTACGCCATACGTTTTTTCTCACCTGGATACTGGATAACGTAACTACAAATGGGTATAATTCTGATTTTAAGCACACCAAAAAGGGATAAAACGCACGAACATATACTAACGTATTTATAGTTTGCATCAATGACCTTTAACAAAAATAAATATTGATAATCCAGGTACCAAACAGAAATAAGAATGTATTTAACACATCGTGTTTTGCATCAGGTCTGATTTATGAGAGCCAATTCTTAGTAAAAATGTTCCCAATCCGTAGAAACAATTTGTTCACACATTATAAAAGCTTACGACCTATAAAAAATACATAAAAACATAATGGATTAAAAATTCTTTAAATTTCACTCTTTTCTCGTGTCATAAATCTTAATGAGATCTGGAGTAATGATCTGGAAACGCTTCCGTCGTTTTGGACATAATTACAAATTGTAATAATATTTTTTGGCAACTTAGCATAGAACTTAAAATTTGATTGATATGCAAAAGTTTAAAAATGTTATAACAATAATGCTTAACTTCTTTGACACCGATCTGAGTCTTTAACTTATATTCTTTCCTATTTTGTTCGTTTTAATATTATTGTTTAAATAACCCTATATTTTATCAATAACCACCATTTTTATTTATATCATTTTGTTATTGAGCGGTATTGGAGATATAGCTTGAAAATATTATTAAATTATACTGGCGCAAAATTCATTCTTTTTAAATATACAGTTTATGATTTGTGTAATCCCTCCTAGTCTTAGCTGCAGCTTTGAAGCTTTGTAATTTCTAAACGAATGAACCGATTTGCGAATTTTTGCTTAGCTTGTAGTTTATTTATCAAAGCCTGTGTCGTCGGTAGTCATCTCAAACTTCTTAAAAAGGAAAGTGAAAAAAAAAGCTTTAAAGCGTCCTCTGTGTAAAGTGCGCTGTTTTTAAAAAATCATTCATATTTTCTTTAAAAGGTAGCTTTCTTAAAAAAGTATTTTTTTTTTTTATTATTTTATCTGCAATATTTTTCGATATACCACGTTTTTACTACAACATTGGATTTTCTATGACACATTTATAGGCTATAGCTTAGACGCTAAAATACACTATTTAAATTTAGTAATTGATTAAAATTACGTTGAGAAAAAGGAATCAAGAAAATTCATAAAAATACTGCATAAATATTCTTAATTATTTAATTGTATTGCCATCTCGAGCAACACTGTGTGGCTTAAAATTAAGTTTCTAACTTTTTCTTGAGGTAATTTGTTCCAGTATTCTATGATAGCGTTAGTCATGTACTCCAGAATTGAAGGAAGCCTTTCGCGAGGCATAACAGTTCTTCTCAATCCATTCCATAGATGTTTAGTCGGGTTCATATCACGACTTCTACCGGGCCAATCAAGTGTAGCGATATTTGAATAAACATGAAAGAATAATTTATTAATATTGAAATATGCACATAACTAAAATAGTTATTTGTGTATTTAGAGCGCAAAGTAACGGATTGCCGCTTGAGAAAGAATGTTACTGCGCGACGCGTAACGGAGCGCAGTAATCTTTCGAAAACGGCAATCTTACTTTGCGCTCGAAAAACATATAGAACTTTTTCTACAGCCGCATTTTTTAAAATTAAATGCACATTTTTCTCTATACTTATTCTGAAATTTGCGAATGACTGTCAGTTTTGACATATTATGTTCGGGCTTCGGGCATATTTAGAACAGGATTGTCAGCAACAAACTGTAACAAACGCACGACTGTCATTTATTTATCTTCGGTTTCCATGACCATTCAGCACACTAGACGGAAAAAGCGAGAATTTACTTTTCCATGTTCGCGCTAGAGCGCAAAATAAGGATCCACGGCATTAGTTGATTTTGTGATTTCATTTGAATTTAGTATTTAGTTATTTTGCGCGCGGCTGTAGAAAAAAGTAAATTTTAAGTTACAGTTCGTGAAAAAAATAATTTGCGTTTAATTGATAATTGATTAGAGGATTGATTGCAAATTGATTATAGGATGTCTCTAGCCGCCGTTCCGGTCCACGGGGTAATAATTCTAATTATATAAAGAAATAAAGAAAGAAACGAAATTCATTCAATACGAAATAAAGTTAATTTGGTGTTCAAACTTTGTATTCTGTTTTGACGCAATGAATGGGTTCTTTGGGTTACCACATGATGAATTCTTAAGCGGCAGTTTCACATAGCAGTTGACCGCTATAGCAGCGAGTGTTAGATGGGCGTGGCCATACTGCCAACTGTGAATGTGAATCATACGATTGCGATCTCAGTGTACTGTTATGGCAGCTACAGCGATGACTAGAAATATTTTTACTTTTGCTATCGCAGTAGTGTACTTGACCTAAATAAAAAGGCGAAACCTAAATAACGCATTGCATTCTCGGATGAACAGATTTTTAAACTTATCGACTTATATCAAGAGAATGAATGTTTATGGAACATAAAGCCATCGGAATATAAAAACAATATTAAAAGTAAAGATGGATATTCCAATATTGCAGAAAAAATGGGATTAACGGAAGACATCGTGAAAAAAAAACATGCATTGAGAGCCACGTATTTGACGCGCCCACATGTAAAGAAATTATTATCTAATATGTTACATTCGTTTCAAAATGTCCATCTGTGATACCCCAACAAACGCCAATGGGCTCCCCTAATCACTTACAATAATTATTTCTTTAATAACAACTTTCTTTTTATTAACAAACAACTATTGCTCAATTAACCACTGTCTTTTTGAAGAAATGCTTATTTAACGATTTTTTAAAAACCTGTCAAACAGGACATCGCAGTAAAACGATCGCAGTTCTCCTAGTCCGCACTATGCACACAAATTGCTATAGCAGTCAACTGCGTATTGTCTCAAGACGAGTTTTATTAAATATTCAAGGCAGTGGCATCGAATATTAACTAACGATAAGAAGGCCCACTCAACGGGATGTGCGTGTTCAGCAAGCGCTATAAAAGGATCGTCGATTATTTTCTTCGTTGCCTAGTAACATCGCACACAGGTTGAATTTAAAAAAAGCGGACCATAAACAATATTTTCGTTTGCAGTATATTTAATCAAATTTATAACGAAATTATTTATAGCACTCTAGTACTCTAGTTTGAAAAACACAGTTGATATCTTTTGAATTGTTTGCAGCGCCCTGTCAAACTTACGTCATGGTTTTTTATTATTATCACCAAATAAATATTTTGATAAAGTTTGTATTCAACTGGCTGTTTCAAAAATCTATTAACGTTTTTAATTAGTTATTATTGATAACAATACTCAGGGTTTGCAATAACTAAGAGATTTTGTTTTTGTGTTAATGATTTCACCATATATCCGAATACAAATATTCTCACAAAAGGATGAGCTGGTCTATGGCCGCCGCGTCAAAAGTCTCCTGCCAACATGATTGTTTTATTTCTATTATGGCCAGCCGATATTCTGCTAGTTTTCGCGCAGGAAAGGAGACTCACCGTTGACATTCTTATTATCATATATAGTTTTGACTAAATATATAATAAAAAAGGTAAATACTGTACTATACTGCTGACGTGCTCCGTTGAGGTTATGTGTTAGTGTTATACCCAATTGTGCAACAACTGAAGCCAGATTATCAGAATATGGCGCGTCGAAATGAGGATCCCTTATTGGCTAAATTTGTAACGTGCGCAGTTTTCCCTGCAGCTGTCTTGTTTGAGCATTTATGTTTCTCTGTTTTCTGCTTCATATGTTGTACTGAAAGTATTTTCAAAATGGTTTTATGTCTCTTAAATTACCCTTAACGCAACGCATTATTAAATAGTAATTTTAAAAACTGTATCTGTTTTAAAGTCGTCGGTACGGGTGGGCAAGAAATTGAATAATCGATTAAACGCTTAATATTTTAGCAAATAACTGAATAATCGATTAATCGATAGTGTCTGAAATATTAATCGATAAGTTGATTAATTGGTAATTTCTTAAAAGTGAATCGAATAATCGATTATTTTCGCCCACCCCTAATCCCATAATATTGTAGTAAGTGAAACTGAAGCTGAAATTTCGGTAGAATCATTATTGCTGATGCAAGACTGATGTTATTATAAAAAGAGGTAATAAATACTTTGGCTGAACCAGCAGATAAAATTTATAATTTAGTTTTAATTTGTAAATATGGCTTTGATATCACCTTGGGAGAGTCAGAATATAAGCAAGTGTTTTTGAACAACAGCTGCACTGATGCTTCTATATTTTTTACTAGTTTGGTTCCTATTAGATTAATTTTCAAAAATAGCGATAACTCTGAAATACTTGTAAGGCAAAATTGCAGGCACTCATCAACACGTTTCTGTCGTCCTCTTAACATTCATTTTTCTCGTGAGACTCCTGAATTAACCGTTGCAAAAACAAAATTTGGATCGTCGAATTAAAAATTTGAAATCCTTTTTTACAACGAGGGAGCCCTTAATTTTCAAAATAATTTTTTCAAACGGTTTAAGAACATACAAATTTTTTATCCATGACTTTTATCGTTAGTGATAATTAATACACCTTATATACAAATATAGATGATGAGCCAAAAATTCAACAATAAAATTATTTGTCTAAAACACGATATATTAAACGTGTAATACTTAATAACTTTTGTGTCTTATTTCTGGTAAACCTTATTATGGCCAGCTTTCCTAGAAATTCGACCAGTGTGCGCCGGCTTCGAAGGTCGCATATCATCGTTGACTTCTCAGCCAACGATATCATGTTATATAGTTTTCACGCGGGGAAGGAGGCATACCGTTGACGTGCCGCCGCGGAGAGTGAATCTTCTGTGATAGCCATATATGCCACTTGGTAAAAATGTTTGTTGAATGAAAAAAACTAAAGTATCTTTCGGGCCCGGTTCCCAATAGCGCTATCAAAAATAACAATTTTTCTAAAGAAAATATCGATAAATTAGGTATTCTATATTGGATTTCTAATAAAAAATGCGAAAAATTATATTTGTGTGTTTTTTAACGGGAAACCTGAGCGTGGAGGATCCCTCGTTACGTTTTGTCTTCAAATATTTGAACACTTTATGTCTGGCCATCCGCTCGCTTCGAGACCGCAACCAACAAAAACTACCCCCAACTGACCCAAAATATGTCCGAAAACATCCTCCTGAATTATTTTCCATGATAAAGGCAATTTGCAATATAAAAAACAAACAAAACGAAACGAAGCGAAATCACAGAACAGAAAATGTTAACAAACGGACAGCAGCGGTGCGTCGTCGGTCACTCCATCCCGCCGACCGCCAAAAGTGACTGTATACCTAAGCGAATAGGACCAATAGAAAATGAGCAGGCTCGATTGTTTGCTAAGTGTCGCCAAATAGTTACAGATTGAAATACTAATATTATGAGAGAAAATTAGTATTCCGCATTTTTTCATAAATCAAATTGAAATACTATGTTTGGGTTTGGAACCTTCGGCAACAAACCGTAAAATACACCAAACGGAGTTTATATCGACCGTGTTAGCATCATCAGGAGATAATTACAAGTTTTAATCATCTCCTGAAGTACTGATGATGCTAACATGGTTAGCGCGACGCGCGTCGAGTGCAATAATTCTGTTTCGCTATTGTGGATAAAACTCAAGGGCAACTTGAAATAGGTTAAATAATTCTGCTTAGTAATTTTGATACCATTATTGTTAAGGATCAACTATTTTTCTGCTGCATGACATATTGTACTGGGCATATAAGGTCAAGGCAAGTGTCAAACAGCATTTGATATTTTAAAAAAGGCACTTATAAATCCACCTGTATTACAATATCCAAATTTTTCAGAAAATAATACATTCATTCTTAAAACAGATGCTAGTGGTTATGCTATTGGTTCGGTTCTATGTAATGGTAATGACAAGCCAGTAGCGTACGCTTCTCGTGTTTTAAATAAGGCCGAAAGGAATTACTGTACCATCGAAAAAGAATTGCTAGCCGTTGTTGGAGTGTAAAACATTTTAGACCGTATCTGTATGGCAGAAAATTTGAAATACTTACGGATCATCGTCCACTCGTATATTTATTTAGCATGACAAACCCATCAAGTAGATTAACTAAATTTAGATTAGTTTTAGAGGAATATGATTTTACGGTAAATTACATAAAAGGTACACATAATGTTACAGCTGACGCTTTGTCGCGTATAAAAATCGATGTGAACGAACTGAAAGAAATGAGTGAGGGAATGATTAATAGTGTGAATGTGATTACGCGAGCACAGGAAAAAAATCAACAAATCAAAGAACAGGAAGATTTAATAAATTCTACGGATGAAAGGCTTGATCACCCTGGAATTGTAGAAATATTAAAACGACCTGATAATAGTATAGAATTACGGCCGATAGGAAAAGATGCATTTATTAAATATAAAAATAAAATAAACCATGGTAAAAATATGAATTATGCAAATTTTATATACGACGAAAAACTGCAAGTAATTTATTTTTGTCGAGATTACCGATCGACGTTTGACCTAGGTACATCGTTGAGGAATCTTGGAAATGTGTGCACAAGGTATAAAATTGCAGAAATATGTATAATAAAAAATATACAGACTAGTCAATTTATTAAAGATATATCGCGATATAAAAACGAAATATTAGAAAACGGTATTAAAATATGCATTATTAAGGACATAAAACGTATTGAAGACAAAGAAACGAGACAATTGATACTAAACGATTTTCACAACCTTTATACAGGAGGACATGCGGGTACTAACCGTATGTACAACAATATTAAGAAGTTTTATTTTTGGTAAGGTTTGAAGCGAGATGTAGATCAGTTTGTCAAAAAGTGCGATGAGTGTCAAAGATATAAATATAGTAAAGCTACCAAACAGCCAATGACAATAACATCTACAGCTACTTCAGCTTTCCAAAAAATTTTTCTTGATTTAGTTGGACCTATAAAGACTGACATTAAAAACAATTCATATATATTAACAATTCAGTGTGAACTCAGCAAATTTATAGAATGTTATCCATTACAAACGAAAGAAGCTTATGATGTAGCTAAGTCTTTTGTGGAGAATTTTGTACTGCGGTATGGAATTCCACAAGAAATTGTCACAGATCAGGGAAAAGAATTTTTGGCAAACCTGTTTCAGGAATCATGTAAATTGCTAGGAATTAATACCTTAAATTCAACAGCTTATCACCATGAAACTCTAGGAGCTTTGGAAAACTCTCACAAACATTTAGGAGCTTATTTGCGTATTCAAGTGTCACAACATGCAGATAGTTGGAGTACGTGGGTACCATATTGGTGCTTTGCGTATAACAACACTGTGCATACCGAAACCAAATATACTCCTTATGAACTTGTGTTTGGAAAACAAAGCCAAATACCATCAAATATTGCCAATAACATAGATCCATTATATAACTTTGAGGATTATCCTAAAGAGCTTAAATATAGACTTCAAACTGCTTGTAATGATGCTAGAAATAATTTGATTACATCCAAACAAAACCGGAAAATAAATTTCGATAAAAAATGTATTAATGTAGAGTATAACGTGGGAGATAAAGTGTTGATTCTCAACGAAAATAGGAATAGTAAATTAGATGCTTTGTATATAGGACCCTACGAGGTATTAGAAAATAAAAATCCAAATGTAGTGTTAAAAATAAATAATAGAAATGTAGAAGTACATAAAAATAGGATTAAGCTTTATTATGATTAGGATTAAGCTTTATTATGATACTAACTATATTATAAGTATTATAATTATATCTATCTATATATCATAAAAAAATATATATTGCTGTCTCAATATATATATATATTTTTTTTCGCCAGGGAGGTGTACTGGGCATATAAGGTCACAAGGGTATTGACTTCATATCCTGTAAAATATGTTTAATTTGTTAAGCAATACACAATATATTGCAATTGCCCAGCACAGCTTTTTGACGATTATTATTACATTAGGTAATCAGGTTATTGTTTAATTATTATAAGATTGCATACTGTGCATTTTGGCCAGCATATACGAATATTAATTTATAACCAATATAGTTTTATCGAAGCTTTCGTGATGTTCTTAATTCTCCTCAACCTATGAGAACCAAGCTGATTACAATATATCAATAACTAAATTTGAAGCGTTGATTAATTTTCCATAACGTTTTGCAACTAATAACTTTGACAAAGAAACATCGGATTCCATTAACTCACGACACATTAAACATGTAATAGCAAACAAGAAATAGTTAAAATGAGTGCTTACTTTTCTAAAATAATGTTCGCAGTGTACGACTATAAGTTTATTTACTTACGCATGGAATGTAATATATGGACACTCTGTTTTTATGAACATGGCGGCCAGTTCCTTCTAGACGAGTGCCGGCTGCATATTCATAAATACCTGACGCGTTATCTTCTGAAGTTCATTCGTAAATAACAGACGTGTCGGACTAACGCGTCAGTTGTTTACAAGACTCCCTAGTGCGTTAGTTTTAGTAATATTTCACTTTTCGCATGACCCTTCGCTCGTTACGGGGGCTCAAGAAAAAGAAACTAACCAGGTGCTAACCCAAACGTAACCCAAGACATACCTAAAATCAAGAAAGAAACTCTTTAGAAACATAATTAAAAAATAATAATAAACAAAAGCAACGTGGTTTGAACCCGCGCCGTCCAGGTGAGACTCAACCATTTAAACCTCTCGACCACGACAGCTCTTGCGGCAGATTGATTGAATCATGAAGCCATATTGTAATAATGCGTAATTTGGTATAGTAAATACCAGACGTATCGTCACCATACGTCTGGTATTTACGAGCGCCCGAAACGCAGCCGAAACTTCGCGAGTGGATAACGCATCGGGTATTTACAAATATGCGTGTCGGCTACGTGACCTTATCACCAGGATAATAAGCACCACATCCCCAAGAACACAGAACTGAAGTTAGGCAAACCACCACAAGAAATCCAGGATCAGATGGCAAGAGACCAAGTCCGCAGGACATACCAACGGACACATGACCCGAACGACAGGAGAGCCTACCTGAAGGAATGCGAAGTAACCCGAGCCATGCTAGATTCACACAACAATGAGGCCTGGAACAACCGAATCATAGCCTCTAGCCGTGAAAACAACGTATGGAAACACATCAAGAGAATGAAAAGCAGCAAGACCCCCATGGACAGTCCCACCGATCAAAGTGACGAGAGGCGGCGTGGAAAACATCATCACAGACAAGGCAGAGAAGGCGGAGGTATTCATGGAATACTTCGCAATCAGCATCCTAACTATCAGATGACAGAACACGAAGAAGAGTTCAGAGGACAATAGACGCAATCCAAGCACTGCCGCCACAGGACACGGACAGGATAATCACCAGCCCCCGGGAACTGAAGAGGATCATCAGGAGAGCCAGGCCATACAAAGCACCAGGATTGGACGGAATAGTAATGAAGGATGCCGAGTTCCTGCCAAACAAAGCTATTGTCCAACTGATATACACTAATTCCCGAGGGCATGGAAAACAGCCAGGATTATCATCATCCCCAAACCAGGAAAGGACAGGACACAAACAGCGTCGTACTGGCCGATATCACTACTACCCACACTAGGAAAGATATACGAAAGAGTGCTCAACAAGGGGATCAACACGGAGCTCCAAAGACAAGTCATCATCCCGGAACAATTCGGATTCCGGCAGGGGAAATCAACAGCCATGCAGCTTGCCAGGATAGTGGACCACGCAATGATAGCAAACAATACCAAGAAGATGACAACAGTGGCCAGCGGCACTACTGGACCTAGAGAAAGCCTACGATACAGTATGGAGAGAAGCCATGGCAACCAAGATGCACGAAGCAGGAATCGCACCAGCAATGAGCTACCTAAAGGACAGGACAACAACAACACTGATCAACAGGACAGAATCAAGGACAAGGACAAGGACAATAAGGCAAGGACTCCCCCAAGGAAGCGTGATATCGCCGACGCTGTTCAACATCTACATCAACGACGTACCCAGGAAGCAAAACAACCAGATAGCACTCTTCGAAGACGATGTAGCAGTATTCACATCATCCACACAGCAGATGGCAGCAACGCAAAGAATAGAACAACACGTCAAGATGATAGCAGAATACTTCAAGAAGTGGAAGTTGAAGATAAACGAGACCAAAACGCAGTTAATCAACTTCAACCAGAAGAACAGGAGGACAAGGACACACATCACGATCAACGGGACTAGAATCGAGGACACGGACACCGTCAAATACCTAGGAGTCACACTGGACAGGAAGCTGACATTCAAGGACCACATACAAGGAACCAGGAAGAAAGCAGGAATAGCAGCCAACATAATCTTCCCATACATCCCGCCAGAGTCAAGACTGGACAAAGACATCAAGATCAGACTGTACAACGCACACGTTAGGCCAACATGCTCTATTTTCTAATAAATATAATTTTTCTGTCACGTTACAAAACAAGCTGTCCATTTTCCATGATACAGACGTACTCATGGGTGTCATCAGCGACAATGCCGCAGTAGCGGGAAGTAATAGTACGACTTACGTACTATTTCATAAGAGGGAATAGAATAAGCGGAACGATGTTGGCGTCTTCATATTTAATAAATAAATCTGTTTATTAGTCCTTTTTTTTCTGTCTCACCATTTTTTGCAATGTAAAAAGGTGCAGCGTGATGTCGGAAATGATTTTCGAACAATTTATTACCATTTGTTGGCTGATTACACATCAATCAGTAGAAAAACCCAATTTGATGTGGTTTATTAGTTCCCTGTATATTTTCTGTTTTTGAATGTTAAATTGTATTATCTTGCAATGTATTGGGTGTTAGCTGCTGTCAATAACCGTCATATTCAGTTATAGGTACTTACACTTTACTTTTACTTTCATTAAGGTTTAAGTTTATTATTTGTTCATTTTTCTTTAGCATAATATTTCTCTTTTAATACGTATATTTAAGTTGACCGTTTAATGTGCATAATTTCCAGTTTCAAGCAGAATGCAGGCCAAATAAATCTTACAAAAATCCATGAAATATTATTCAATAACAGACTGTAAGCTGTCTCTGTTCTTGAAGCCGATATAATCGTTATATCCTTTTCGACTCATGTCACTTTTATTAGCTTGTCAACTGCAACGTTTTCACATCCACAAATAAATATTGTTCATGTAATAAATATGGTAGGTCAATTTAATTTAAAAATATATTTGTTTTATATTTGGATCGAAACAAATGAGATGAGACAGTAATTAAGTGTTTTTATTTTAACGCGTTACACACAATGATATTATACTGCCGCACCAACGCACACCCTAAAACTGCTGTATTCCATTCAGAAGAGAGCTGTGCGTCTCATCGGCTACCCGAAGTTGATCCGGAATCTGGGTAGCAGACATGTGGCCGAAATGTCCCTGTTTTACAGATACTTTCACGGCAGATGTTCCCAGGATTTGGTTCGCCTATTCACGTCCCTGGCAACGCCTGTCAGACAGTCACCACATGCGGTAAGAGCGCACCCGTCTGTCGTACAACTGGAAACACCTAAAACATCGCTTTACAAGAACTCCTTTGTCTGTCGCACTGCATCACTGTGGAACTCACTCCCAGGAAGTCTGGTTTTCCTTACAACCCTCAAGAACAGTGTCAATATACATCTTCGCACACACACCGCTCGTCCATCGCCATAGGATCTCCCTTTAGTGTGTGTGCTACTGCCACAAAAAAAATTCTAATATAAGATAATGCGTATTTCCCACCTATGCGCGTATGTATGTGTAAAAGTTTGTTATTTTTTCGAAAAAAAAAACATATGATCTACCTGTCATAACAAATATTACATATAAAATAGCAAATATCATTTTTAATCTTGTCAAAACCCCTTTACCCACTCTCTACTGTATTCCTTTTTCGGACAGCAGAGATCCAGTTGATAGAACTGAAAACGATTTTGAATTCGTACATGATCCGAATCACATGTAGCACTCGACAGTCAAGACACCATTTGTATGTATAGCGACACATCGAATCGCTTCAACAAAACTTAAACACTTTCTCAACTCCCACATAAGCTTATTTTAGGTTTTCTGCCACAAGCTCAATGGAACAATAATGTGTATTTTTGGCGTCTGCAGACAGACAAATTGTCTTCTATTCAATTCGACAAATCAAATATCAGACCGCAATTTACCTATGAACCACGTGGCAATTTCAGCAAAGCACACATCTAGGAAACAGCTTCCCTAATTTGTCACCAATCACATTAGGAGGGTCGCTGACTGAAAAGCATAGGCGTCGAGACGACGGAATTAGTTTCATACTTTTGCTTTTTTTGCGCCGGGCCGTGTTTTGGCAATTTTATTCACTTCATTTCGCTTTTCATAGATTACCTAAATTGGCTTCATAAAAAATTTGCCATAGGGTTCTAAATGTTATGTTGAATGGGAAATTAATATTAGGAATACAACTATTATTTGTGTTCCATATTTTGAAATTACTTGCCACAACTTCGATGTTTAGAGTAAAATTTTAGCGTTGCTTGTCAGTTGAAAAATGTCCAAATTATACGATCCTGGCCCATTTTTCCATCTTCAACTCGTTTTAAATGAAATTTCAGGTAAATAAACCTACTTACTTAGCACAAAAACTATACCTATCGATATGCTAAACATGAAACTTCACCTCGAAATCGTTATAAAATCCACTAGAAATTACCTCTAATCACCACAAGTTGTCCATATTTTCTAGTGATGGGCTTATTCGAATGAAAAATAACCTGTTATCCGGTTATTAAAATAACCTGTATTATTCGGTTTTCATTCCACAAGTATTCGAATGAAAAATAACCTGAACCTGATACGTACGAATTCAAATAGGAACACGAACGCGTCGATCATCGAATGATCAACGAGCAAGGAGCGGTTGTAATTTAGTTATGAGTTATGAAGCAAGTTTCGATGTTTTAGTTCGAATAAAAGATGAGTTTTAAAATTTCAAATGTACCAGTAGGATGTGGAATTGTGGAATGTGGAAGCCGAACTTGGGGGGTTGAAAACTAGCGAATATCAAGTTAAGATTACATAATTTACTTTTATTGCGTACCTAACATAAAAAAATATCAAATTTTCGGCGCCTGAACGCCTAAAAAGTGCAAAAACAGCAATTTGTTGACATCTTCAAAGAATCAAAATAAAAGGCGGTCGCTTTTGATCCGGCCGGCCGATATTTTTTGTTGCGACTAGCATTTCTTTCATGCACTTCTTCGTAATCAATACGGCCTGCTTTCCAATACATAACACCAATTATTATCACCTAATGTTTGTTTAGTTTTTAGGTTATATATTGGAATAGAGGAGCATACATAAGTCGTAATATAACTATAACAATATAATATGTACTATTAATGATTAATATTATATAGTACTAAGTATAAATACACCGCCAGAGAGAAATACTTTTTGCAAAGTAGATTTTTAATAATTATGTTCATTACATGTAATCAACACATCCAAGAATCATATTTTGGAGTTTAAGTATTTTTGATTGAAAAACGTAAAATGCTGTTTATTACATTTTGTTCAATAATATTGCGTAATCAAATATTCACTCGTATTCTATTGTTATTTACTTATTTATTAAGCCATGCTTAATAAGACAATTACAGCAGTTACGAGTTACGAATACGATGCCGATAACGCTGAACCGCCTTCCTAACCGGCTGCGATCGTTAACCTGAATTTATTCGAATGATTATTCAAATAATCATTCGGTTATTAATATTATTTAAATACAAATAATTCGGTTATCAAAATAATTCGGTTATGCCCATCACTAATATTTTCCAATCCTGACTAATTTTTTCAGCTTTAAACCGTTTTCAACGAAATTTCATGCAATTAAATGTATAAATCTACACATTTTAACCTCAGTGTCATGTCAAAATATTGTATGAATAATGTATTCCTACAAAATTCCCATAATGCATGAAAAGCAAAGCTATCTATTTAAACTCGTGAAGTTGCCGAAATATTAACAACTTTGGAAATTTTTGCATGCTTCAATTTAGCTTAAATTTTTTTGGGTTTCCCGATCTCTTATGACAAATTGTTTAATAGCAGATATTACGAGATTTACCTAGCTGAGATTGATTGGTTTAAAATAGGTAGGCGGTGGCGGGCACGTACTGAATTTGAAAATCAGGAAATTATCAGTTCGGCATTTTAAATCGGATCGATGCTATGACCTTCTTATATCTCCCTATTTAATGTATAAAAGTTTGGTTGCTCGGATAATTCGGTTTTCCACTAACAAAATATTAAGCGTTGACATGTCGTGTCAAAACTCAAAATGGCGAAAAGTTTAAATTCAATTAGTTCGCCCTGTATGAAAGGTATCATAATTTCTAGATTATCCTCCCTAGCCATAAAAATTATGCTGAACGCGCCCTACTGTCTCTCTCTTTCGTTGGGCTGAAGCCGACTCGGCTTTACGTCACGTAGCCGTGCCTGACGTGTGATGGCTTAGTCATATTCAAAACACATGAAGAAGCTTTTCTTCAACAAGTCCAGAAATAGTGATATAAGTCGGCAAATCTCAATCCTAACACTGAAGTTGCAAATCTTGGTTACCATTATTTTACTTTCCAAAAATGTACTGATTCGGGCACCCAGCAATTTATTTCGAAAAACAAATGCTCGTTATTACAATTTTTCCAGAGCACGAAGTTTTAAAACTTTATGAGGTGAAAGTTTGAGTGTAGGTTTATAGGATGTAGCCGGCGACAGAATGAGGTAGAATACAGTATACAGTTGTTACATGTTTGCCAAGAGTAAAAGACAAAAAGTAGTTGTCGTCCGATCATTGAAGTTAAGCAACGTCGGGCGTGGTTAGAAGTTGTATGGGTGGCCGCTTCTTTTAGCTATATGAAGGTTTCACTTTTATCGCCTGTGAACTGTTTTCAATTTTATATAAAGTTTTTAATATCGCGCTGCTGAAGTTTACACTTCTGTCGTACGGTTTTAAGCGCACACCTAATAAATTTTAGTTGACTTCAAAAAATTTTATTGCTAGTTCGCAAGCAAATACCTTCATTATTCGTTGATGAAGTTTGGGTTTCGTTTTGTGATAGGCTGCTGTGTATCTGTAAGCTCATATCTTAGGGTCGTTAAATGTAATCCATGTCATGTGAAGCAAAAGGGGTTTAGAGATAGAGAAATGCACTTTTGATCAATTTACGTAAAAATTAATATCTAGTCAAATTTCGTTTCACCCAAATAAATGTACACAATATGCCCAAACCAAACTCTAAAGACAAGACTCAGTGGCGTACCACATTATTTCTAGAATACCATTAAAGTGTGCCCAGTACACCCTTCTAGCTGATCTAAAATCAATTTCTGCATGTGTGTATTTTTTAACAATTTCGGGAAAAAAATCGGCATTATTCATAACATGAAAAAAACATCGAAATAGGGCATAAGTTCGAAATAAAGATCCATAATTTAGGGTAAAACGTTGAAATTACAAATAATTTCAAGAGGAAGTCAACTTTCGGCATAATTTTGGGAAAAAAGACAAATTAGCCATAATTTCCAAAAAAAATGCTGAAATAGTCCGCAACTTTTCATGAAATAATACTTAATGTTTTCTTCGAAATTATGGATCATTCTTCCTATATCCAGAAATTATGCATGCTTTCGATTTTTCCTCGATTGGATGCATAATTGTGACTTACATACTGAGCTTATGGATACTTTAAACTCTATTATCAAAATAATGCATGTCTTTTTTCCAAATTTTTATTAATTTGAACTTTGAACTTAAAATTTAAAATTATCAATAATGCTACAATTACAATTGTATCCTAAGTAAAACTGAGGTATTAAAATCAAACTTCTGATGTTGTCCGGCTATAACCTAAAAAATATCTGTGATTACCTAAAACTTATATGACAAAGTAAATAGGTAAATATACATTATTATTATAAAGCCCAAAATAGAAACTTGCTTGTTAGTTTACTTGGATATTAAAATTTGACTTGTTTTAGAGATTACTAGGTATTACCAGCTCTGATATAATAAATATTCATGGAAACACACCTTGTACCAGAGCAATCAGTCCATAACTAAACTATAACTATTTAATTGCATAATGTAGAATAATGAGGAAGTGTAGGGTAGTGTTGTAGGATTAAGACTCTATTTTCACAAATACAGGGCAGTATCCTTATCATTAACACAATAAATTATTTGCTTTGTATAAATTGTTCACTGCAAATGCACAAATTTCACAATTTTGAACACATTTTAGATTAAAACTCCAAATATACAGTAGTATAACCAACCCGGCCTTTTCAACATAGTTGAATGAGATAAGTAAAGTTGTGCTGTGCCTTTATTTTGCCAATGATATCTTGCACACTTTTACTTACCCCGAATGCGCTTCGATGAAACACATTTAGGGAAACTTGAGGGAATGGTGCGTCATGTAAATTAAACCACAAATTATTAGAAAAAAACGTGCCGGAGTCAGCCTGGAATTCACGAGGGGATAGAGTACGGCAGAGAAACCCTCGATCTAAATTTCTAAACCGAATTATGCTTATTAGTATAATCAATAATTAAATTACTGTTTCCCGCTCCACAATTTGTCGTCCCCCACTTGTGACAATACTACAATATATTTAAAATTGAAGGGTTTAGTATTAGTTAGCCGGACGTCGCCAGCAGGTACTGAGGTCCGATCGGGAGGCTACTCAGCTATAGTTGCAATTTGAGCGAATATCTCTAGAATGATCCTCAGTGGAGGAAAATATTAGTAGATTCATCAAGTCCCTTGCTTACATTACAATCATAGTCATACTAAAACTAAAATTCCAGCACGAAAAGACAGCAAACAATAAAAAAAACATTTAAAGCAGTGTTATTCACAGCATAAAACGATTTCATTACATATATACACATGTTATGCCATTAAATACATGACAATAAAAGAAATACTTTTACAAATTATGTGAAAAACAATATTATACATTTTACTGACCTGTAATACTCGATAAAAGAGAAACCATTCACAAAATAACCTGTTCACTGCGCCAGTTTCAGATTTTCTGTCGCCGCTCTCGAACGGTATGTTTTAGGATCCTCTAGAAAAAAAACCTCGCAAAACCCGAAATCAATTTATGACTGGTTTTTCTCTGTTTCTTTCTTTATATAGATATCGCGTGTCCCAAAACTGAGTGTATCTGGATTAATGAAATAATATTTAAAATAGGCGGGTTACCTCAATACCATTTAGAGCATTCAGTTTGGGTCCCAAGTCGGGTGGCCATATTGGCTACTAATTTTCTTAGTTTAAGGGCCTTGTAATACAGAGGGTGTTGGTTTGTCATTTACGATTTTTGTTAGAGTGAGAGGCAGTTTTGCATTATTAAGCTCGCTTTTAGGGTAATAAAATTTAATCTGCATCAAGACGGAAGTAAATACACTTTGAAGATGAATTTATTTTTAAATTAATATATCGGAATCGGCGTTATCATCAGATGTACCATTTTCGACAAATACGTTAAACTGTTTTTGAGATATTTTGTATTTAAAATATTATCCACCCAAATTATACTAATATAAATATCAGTAATTTAAATCTTAAGTTCAGCAGCACATTTTCAGAATATATAGGGGAGAGTTGCCTATATTGAACCACTTTTGAAAAAACGACTATAATTTCAAAAAATAAATAAATCCGTTTAATTTAAAACGCCAAATTATTGGTTAGCCTGCTTAATGGCTGTTTAGCAAAAACAACAGAGGTATTATTTAAAGGGTCTCTAAAGCCAAAATAATTGTTTAAAAAAACAATCGCCGAAAGTTCAATTTGTGCAACCGGTTTCCTAAATTGAACCAGCTGTACCCTTATTTGAACCGTCTATTAAAAAAAGTCTTCGAACTTAGTAAAACATTTAATTTCACTACTTATAGCTCATAATACACAACTTGAATGATTAAAATAATAGTTAACAGAAAGAGATATTCCTAAATAAAGCGACTAACAAATAGGTACCTACTAATTTATAAATTCATGTCCCTTTTACAAGGATACTTTTAAAAGTCTTGTAACACCTAGTAACACTTAATAAGACTTATTTACGAACAAACTAAACGTTATTATGCGAAAGTTAATCATTGTAAACACCGCAACAAAATTCACAGTCGAAATTCTCATCACCTTCAACACCTGCACACAATTCATTTGGTTCAAATTAGACATTTTTGCTAAATTTATTTCATTCCAACCTCAATTTTAGAAAAAAGATTAATAATAAAACATGAACATAGGTAAAAAGTATAAATTATAATATGACTTTAAAACATTCATAACAGAAAGTACTTACGTTTATCGTTTCACAAGAATTAACATAAAAAAATATCGTCAAATTCAGTAAAAACAAGAAACCACGTTACGTTATACCAAGTGCAGAGAAATTGAAGGTTTTCTATTATTGGCCTGCATTGGGTTACCTATTTTTGTCGATAGATGGAGACTAGATAATACTGGTTTCGAATTATATGGGACATCAGTGTGAACCATTACATTGCATGTTTATCCCCAGAGAAAACGGAATCAGCAGTATAATTCAATGCCGGTAGGGGTATTAGCTCTCGGAGTAGTTGTTTCTGCTGATCCAATCTTCTCACATAT
>MU181963.1:0-77091 GCA_016904865.1 Pissodes strobi
ATCAAACTTAAAGTAAGTCCCCCCCTCCCCTTAACGCCACTGGACTTGATAATTTTTATCTAGTCAGGGCCAACTCAGCCCCTTATTACTAGAAACAAGGCTGACAAATTAAAAAAAAATCGGTGAGAAGATATTTGAATTATTAAAAAAAGAATTGTTATTTTGCAAACAATGCATTTCCGGACGTATATTTATGGGAACTTTTTTTCATAAAATGACCTGAGAAATCACCCCCTTAAATATTGCCGCGTCTTTTTTAAACACCCTGTATATATAATAATAATATATACAGATTTGTTCTTTTGTATTTTAATTTACAGGGAGTGGGTACTTCAGCCGTAGCTTCTTTGCCTCAAAATAAACCGACTGTATGGAGAAATATGGTAATATGGCTTAGTACCATTTTGATTCATTAAAAATATGAACTTTTCGATATGATTTAAACCATTTTAATGCATTGAATTGTTTTTGCGGATAATCTAAAATCTGTAGAACTTTGGCAATGCAACAATTATTTTTAAACGCCTTCCATCTTGCATAAAGTGGGAAGCTTTTTAAAAAACAACCAAATTTTACCTAAGCAAAATATCAAATTACTCTATAGCGATTTATTTTGATGCAAATGAGCTATAAGTGAGGTATGGCACATTCATTACCGGACATCTTGTATACGTGCACATACACGATTACGTTATGAGCAATGCTGAATTTTATGGACCTGAATAAAGATTTGAATTTGGCTTCGCCGACTATGACAATTAATATTATAATCCAACATTTTCGCTAGTCTGTAACATGCGTTAGCAACAGTTACTTTGAAAAATCACCAATTTTTAGAGGATTGGGCAGATGCAAAAAAAACCGTTATTCAATTAAGGTTGAAAAAGAATGCAGTCAATCAATGTCAATCGTAGGTAGTCCTAGGGACCAAAATAGTGAGGTTACTACAAGATCTGTAATTAGCCTAAGAAACACTTCTTGGGGTCTTTGCACCTCGAGATCTATTTCGGGATGTCATCAATTAAATCGTTCACCTTTTAAGGGGCAAAAAGGATCGAAAAAGAAATATGGAGCCGTGTATACGATGCAGCTTGCACCACCGCACGTGCTTAATACGGTTTTCAAGGTAGGAACATCTGCACCACGTTTCCCGGAGGCCAAACACCTTTGAGAGAAAAAATTTTGTGTGCCGGATGTGATTTTTTCTTGGGCCGTCTTGTGCCCGTATGGCGATGAAAGGACGAGATATTCCAAAATAAAGATTGATTGTGTTCTACGGGGTTTTCGCCAATGAACTCGTAAATTTGAATTCCCCAACTTTTTCCAAATATAAATAACTTTATATATATATGGTGGTACTTTTGCGAGTATAGAGACTTGAATATGTGCACGGTTATAAAAACTTCTTGAGGTGCAGTTTTTAAGAAGCTATTCAACTAAATTATAGACGATTTACGTTATGGGCAAAATTATTATATTATTACAAAAATTATTGAACATTAAATTTATCGAATAGCAATTACAAATTCATACTTTGATTTGTCGTTCTGAGTAGGGGGCTATCGATGGATATAAAATAATGTATTTATAATTTGATTTTGGCTCTCTCATAATCCGTACTGTGTGAGAACCAAAAATAATATTGCACCGCCGCCGGGTCAAATATTGATCAATCATCAAATTTCCTAACAACTTATTTCGATATCTCTCAGGTGAAGCAAAAAACCGAGAAATGATACAATTCGCAGATCATAGTAAGATGGAATTACAACGTCTTCAACAAGCACAAACTAGTGGAATAGGTGCTCTAGTTGAACCGATTGGACATAATAAACAAATTGTTTCACTGTCGATAAAATAATGTACTACGACGATAATAAAATGAAAGATAATAATTCCAACGATAATTCATAGAAAAAATAGTGGAGTATCGACAAATCGGAATTTCGGTATGTACTGCAATATCGTTTTATCAAGATAACGAAAGTCGGGAAAATAAATTTTTCCACATAGTGGAAATCTTGTTGAAGCTGTAATATATTTCTCTCTGATGGAAATTGAAATTATAATTAGTTGCTCGTCAAAAAATCGATATATCAATTTTAATTGCATAAATGTTTCGATATATCGATTTGCCATATTCGATCTTTGATGTACAATATCACCCGCCCTCATATGCAATCATTGGACTGACTATGTAAAAAGTATATTTTTGCTTTTCGCCTTAGCGAAAAATGTTGTAGGGATTTTTGTAAACTATTTGCAACATATTATATCTTCGCATATATAGGATGTTTCAGAAGCGAAAGACAAAAAAAAATTTAAAGGCAGTAACATTTAACATTATACGAATCACCTTGTACAGTCCAAGTAAGAAGTATATTTTTATAACGCATCCTGTATATAGCTCGATGATTTCTTAAGGGGAAGATTGAAAAATCTCGTGTTAAGGCATTGAAGAACATGTGCAAAGTGCACCGAAAGACGGGGGGCGGCGGAGCACGCGAGGAAGAAAAGAAATTGACGGCAGTCGCCGAAGGGACAGCTGCGGCCCGTGCCGTCGTCGGCAGCTGATGGTGATGTCCGACATCTGGTGCCCCCGCAACACACCTTCCACCCGCCATCGGCACCGAGATTAGATGCGATTTCGGCGATGTTCGGGGTAAATAAGGTGCAAAATGATGACGATACCATATACGAGGTACGACCTCCATTTTACCCATATGTTGCCGAACTTGAAATCCATTCCAGTCGTGGAACATGATTTGCTTGGGACAAATCTTATCGTGAGTGAAGACGATTATAGCAAACAAAGATGTTCTTTTTATGAAATTAAATATCTTATTATTTGCTGATTTAACGTTTTCAGAGAAATTGTTTTGTTGGATTTAAAAAAAAATGGTGCAGCAGACATCAAAAGCTTTAACATTTGCGAAAAGTAGGTATCAAGATTGACTTTAAAAACACGTTCCAAGAGCTTTAAATAGGGAATATAATTTTGTCACAAAAACTAGCCTGTCTCAAATAAAACGAAAAAGAAAAACATGAATTATTTTAAACCTAAATTTATAGTTAAAACATATAAAAAAATCCTAGACATCCACTGGCGATATGTCCATATTCTAAGATTGCCTGAAAATCTTCGGAAATAATTATTTTTTCTTTTGCGTTCAAAAAAAAAATATTCAATTTTCATCCGATTTAATGAGGTTTCCATCTGAAACGGTTTTTAATAACTTTTTCTGTATGATTGATGCAGTTTTTCCAATTTTACCGTAATACCAACGATGTTGTCCTAAGTTATGTAAACTATTTTTCCATTTATTTGCTTATCGTATTTTTTCCTAGCTTTAGACAAAACCATCTCAATTGAATTTAAAACGTATGATGGCATGAAGCTTAAAACCTAATGTCCTCAACTCCCGGATGATAATTTTCTTTTAAGATTTGTTATTTTTTGCAACCTACTTCGAGTTTTAAGATAAATTTTCGTGACTACTTTTTCCTACGAATTTCTTTTTTACTTTTTTTCTGTGGTAGTGGTGACATGTATTGATCACCACTTTTCGATACTTGAACAACAAAACCATTTCCATCTTGCTCCTGTCACTACTTTTGCTAAACACGCATACGTTTAGGTGAAACTTATTAGATGTTAGTTTCATCAATAAATTGAATAATTAGAAGCGAGTATATAAAAGAAACTTTTAATGGAACCGGTGACAAAAAAGCAATAACTAGATTTTTTCAGCGAGTATTTTTAGGTGAAACACATACGGTTTAGCAAAAGTAGTGATGGAAGCATCACCACTTTTGCTAAATATTGCATACGTTTCACCTGACAATACTCACTAAAAACAAAAAATTAGTTTTGCTTTCTTGTCACCAGTTAAACTTTAAGACGTTTCGTTTTTTTTCTCGTTTAAAATAAAATCTAATTTTAGTTACCCAATTTCTTATTGATGAAGCTGACATCTTATCCAATATGTTTCACTTAAAAATACACGCTGAAAAGTTTCATTTTATTAGCAGACCCTTTAATTATTATCGTCATTGAAAAGTTTCGTTGTATTTTCCAGTTCAGTAACCAGTTTCTTATTGATAAATCTGCACAGCGATAACCTCGACATGTTTCTTATAATCCTTATTCAAGAATTTAATTTCGGATTTAATCTTCCATTTTTAGTCAGCAAAAAATGCCAAGTTCAATTTTAGTTTTAACAGCATGTGTAACTTTTTGAACATACGTTCCTTATATTCAGTGTCTGAATGACTAGATGGGGTTCTCAAACTATATATTGTACATTTATAAAATTTTAAAGCTACAAATTCCTTATTTCTTTACCTTGAACAACCTATCACAATACATTTGATCAATAGGCCAGTCATTGGGGATCAAAAAAAGAGCTTACCTGGAAAAAACTCGGGAAGTTTTGAAATTTCGCAGGCTTGTAGGTTTGGGTGTGTAGAACTAAAATTCACAAAATACACAATTCGAGAGTTGCCGCCAGCGCCGCCATCTTGCCAAGATAAACGCCAAACACGGTTTTTTGCTAATCTCTCCAAACCTATGTGTTTTTCGAAAAAATAACCAGAGAGCAAAATTAAAGAGGAGAAAATTTGGCACAAAAAAATGTCCTTAGCATATTTTCGCTTAAGTTAACGGTTTAGGCTCAAGAGGTGATTAACATACGCCATAAACTTCCTTAAACACCTAAACTGAAAAGCGCAGAGCGACAGAGAAGATCACAAAAAATACAGCAATGTTTTATTTGACGATTCTATGACTCCGACAGTTGCACAGACAAGTTTCTTACCAAACGATGCAAATAAAGTCGCTTTATATCAATCTTGAAACGGAAATTTGAAGAAACGCAGTTCAATGTGATCCAGGCTAGAGATGATGCAGACACATTAATAATAAATACTATCGAGATGTCATCTGCATATGAATATGCACTTGTTGTTGAAGAGGATGTCGACCTCAACGTTCTGTTAACAGCACTTTGCAAGTCTCATGACAATGTACACCTCCTGAAGTCTGGGAAAGGAAAAACAGTCCAAAATATTTATTCGTCCCAAAGTTTAAAAGGCGTCGAAGCGGTGAAGGATAACATCTTATTCCTCCACGCAATCAGTGAGTGTGATACGACGTCGGACTTATTTAACCAAGGAAATTTTAACAACTCTAGAAAAACATAGAGTTACAAGCTCCTATTCAAGTATTTGAAAATGAGCATGCCACCGCTGACGAAGTTGCTAATGCAGGTGAGAAATTTCTTCTTGCGCTCTATGGATCCAAAGATAGAGAATATTGACCTTGACAAAAAGTAAATTTCATTTGCCATCCTTACCACCGACAACCGCAGCTGCACGACAGCATTCATTACGAACCTACCATCTAGTACAACAATGGTATGGCTGTCAAGAAATTAAAGAATGGAGTTGGAAGAAAACCCAAACTAGTATCACTCCAGTAACCACTTTGAAGAAACCTGTTCCCAAAGCACTACTAGTATTTTTGTCATGTAAGTGCAAGACTAATTGTGGTAAAGCCTGCAGAAATTCAGGATTAAAACGCGCCGTATCCTTTACCTCATGGGTGGTGAGGAAACAAGTACAGCATTTTTAATATTTAAAATTAATAACCTGAGTTATTTAATGAACTAATTGATTAATCAATTAATTGGATAAAAGATACGCCACTGTTTCATGACAAAAATGTATAGCCATAAATAAATAATTTTGGTGGACCCTACTGATTTCGGAAAATCGCCTCTACGTAAAACTTATGCAACATTTTAAACTTTACGACGACTTTTGTTTCTAAACGGTTAATTTTAGCGAAAATCTTCTAAGAATATTTTTTTATAGGAAATTTTTACCTCTGTAATTTCGCTATCTACATATTTTTTCGAAAAACGCAGTTTTGGCGAGATTTTTGGCTGCCATCTGGGCAACATGGCGGCGCCGGCAGCAAGTCTCGAATTGTGCATTTTATGAATTTTAAATATGGATCCCGAAACCTACAAACTTGCAAAGTTTGAAAACTTCCCGAGTTATTTCCAGGAAAAAAATCCGCAATGACTTGCCTACAAGTACTATCCAGATTCCGGGTCAACTCCTGGTCACCGACGAGACGCACAGCTTTAGGGTGTGCTTTGGTGCGGCACCCCAGATGTGTGAGCAATATTCAAAGCACGGTCTTATTTGCGCTTTGTAGAGCAAGAGCAGCTGCTGCGGTGTATCCAGTTTTTTGTGGCGAAATAGCGCAACGTGGTCATGCCAGGACATATTGCTGTTGACCGAGACACCCAGTAGTTCGATGACGAGGATGAATGAATGGTCGATCCTGCCATAATGATGTCAGGGTCCGCCATATTGACTTTCTTGGTAAAAGTGGCCGCCTGGGATTATGCTGCATTAAACTGGACCAAATTTCTCTCGGCCCAAGTTCGATTCTCCAGATCTTGATTAATTGCTGTAATCTGCTCCTGTCTGCAGTGATATGTCTCAGTCGATGCTAAAAAAAATTCCGACCTAAATTGGGAGACAAGGGATACTGGTAACCGCAAAACTGTAAACAGGGATTATCGGTTTCGGTCAGCAGGTCATTAATATAGATGAAGAACACAGTTTGTGAGGCACGCCCGCCTTAATGGTGAATGTGTCTGGCATGTGTCCATCAACTGCAACGTGCAGAGATCGGTTCTTAAGGAAACTGACAAGCCAGCTGCAGCGAGGCTGGCAGTCCGAAGCACGGCAGTTTGTTGAATGCTTTCGAAATAACGAACGCAATCAGTCGAGATTCTCCGTACGTCTCAATTGCCCTACTCCATATATGAGTGACATAGGCCAATATATCTCCTGTCGATCTCTCTTTGTGAAAGCCAAATTGGTTAAAGCCATATACATATAACTAAAGGGTTAGGTATATGCCTATGGTTACCGCGAATTAATCTGTTGGTCTCAAGGTACTTGAGTAGTTTCTGATTGACTACACGTTCTTGACTTTGGAGATTATTGGAAGCAAGGCAATTGGGCGATAGTTTGAGGGCTTGGGGCGACTTTTCAAGAAAATGGCTAAATCCCTTTTCGATGGGACAGAGAAGAAAGCCTGAAAAAAATGGGTGTTAGTTCGCTTAACACGATGGCAGGTATTCCGTCCGGTCCTGAAGCCTTTTGCATATATAGTTCTTGGAGGACTTTATATAGGTACGAATACCATGGTGATGCATAAATGCAACAGTGCAAACTGCATAGCACCCTTCTTATTCAAGAACACATAAAAAAATACGAAATTAGACTAAATTGTATCAAGGGCCTTATAAAAGATCCAACAATTTCCACAATAAAGAATGTATACTTCGGATTGAGTTGGATGCTTGTTCGGTATACGTGTACAACCAACAACAATTGAGTGGGTATTGGTACAACACTACCAGTTTACGATCTCCTCTCGTCAAATAGCGAGAAAACCTGAAAATGGTAACTACCACTATCTTTTTCGAATAAGACAGTTAAATGCTGGAAAATGGAAAAAATTATATTTAAACTACAGTTTAAGCTGAAAAAAGCGTGGTGTAGCATGAAAAATGAATTGGATTATAAGTTCATAACAGAGACCGGTAAGTAAAATACTACCTACCTACTTTATATATATGTTTGTTAGTTAGGACACCATTTTGCTTTTTGACATTGCTGTATAGGCTCTATAGTATATATCAGTACGCGCTGATTTGTCATTCATTTGGAACCACTTTATAGTTTATTCTCATGCTGTTATACGTAATAGGGATTTGACTTTGCATATTTTGCTAACCGTAAAAATAAGTATATACCTAATACGTAATTACTCATTTACAATAATTCACTAGAAGCAGTAGACGCCTCTCGCAAATAATGCTTGATGTCTAAAGATGAAGAACATTCCGTCAGCTCTCTTTGGATATATTTTTTTGATAAATGAAAGGCACAATTTTCCTCCAGAAGTGTTTGATCCCCAAATTCCTGGTTCCTTTTTCGTTTTAAAAACCATTGAATTTATTGGCAGTGCAGGCAACTGTAATGTTAATGTATAAATAAATGTCTTTTAAAGGCTTGTATGGACATTAAATATTACAGTTCAACTGAAATTACACAAACGATTATATTAGGCCATGACAAAATGTACCTGCTTGAAGTGTACTAAAAAGTGTTTGCACAAATTATTTGATAAAGTATGGAGTTTATATATCAATGATAAATGACATTTGTCACACTACTAAAACAATAAAGAGGAACTTGAGCTGGATAATAATATTAACTCAAAATATTTCAAAGTATAAAATAGTAATAAATTGTCATTAAGTAAGTTACATTAAATGCATATTATGATTTACAACTAAAATTTATATCTTACACATAGAACCTAATCTATACTTTATTTATCTTTACAATGTTCACATAAAATATCTACTCGTAATTTTTTAAATATATAATTAAGCTTCTTCAGAATTATCAACTTAAAGATCAAAGACAATTTATTTTAAGTAATAATTTAAGGCCTTATTTGTCCTATCCATGATCACACTCACAACAATGATAGTTTTAATTCAAAATCTAATGTGCATATTTGTTTAAATATAAATAAAATTAAGATTATTTTACCACCAAATGATTATATTAGTTAATGGTTATGAAGAGGTGTTAATTTAAGTCACTAAACTTCAATAACCAGTATATACTGCAGTTCAATTTTTGCCTTATTTAAAGATGGTCAAAGTCCGAATGATACATTGTTCCAATATTAGGAAAAAAACCATAGAGCTAAATATCAAGATGTTGGTTCGTTAGAAAAGAGATCAAATTCTGGGCGAAAATGGTCAGTGCACTTGAAACTATTGAAATTACGATTTTTAAATTGAACTAAATAGCACAGCTTGCAATATGGGCAGACAGAAGGCGACAAATATATTTAAAACTTGATACAGACATGCACAGGGAAATAAATACACTGAATTTCCGAAATTCCTGAATAAGAAGACATCATTTTGAATTTTGAAGCATGGCATGTCCGATTAAGTATGAAAAGGTGCAGTTACGATAAACAATGTGTATGCTTCCCTGACATTCGCTGTATTTATTTTTTTTATGACAGTTGCACACACCCTAAATGGAGATCCTATGTCAATCTAAGACCAATGTGTGTGCGAAGTTGTTGATTGACACGGTTCTTAAACAGTTGTAGGTTGTAATTATGGGGGAAACAGATGTTCTGACAGTGAGTTCCACATTGCAGTGCGCCAGACAAAAGAGTCCATGTAAAGAAATGCTTTAGGTGTGTCCAGTTGTACGAAGAACAGGTGAGCCCTAGTCGCCTATCGTGACTGGCTGACACGTACTGCTGGGGGCGGGATGATGCGGGCCAAATCCTGGGAACATCTGCCATGAAAATATCTATATAACAGGGAAATCTCGGCCACATGTCTGCGGTGTTCCAGACTATCCAGATATCGGGTCAACTCCGGGTCGCCGACGAGACACACAGCTCTCTTCTGAATGGAATCCAGCAGCTTTAGGGTGTTGTCAGGTGCGGCACCGCAGATGTGTGAGCAATACTCTAAGCACGGTCTTATTTCAGCTTTGTAGAGCAAGAATAGCTGCTGCAGGGCATATTGCTCTTTACCGAAACACCCAGTAGTACAATTGACGAGGAATGGTCGATTCTGCCATAATGATGTCAGCAGGGCACGCCGTATTGGCTTTCTTGGTAAACGTGGCTGCTTGGGTTTTTGCAGCATCAAAATGGACCAAATTCCTGTCGCCCCAAGTTCGAACGTTCTCCAGATCTTGATTAATTGTTGCAATCTGCTCCTTTCTGCAGTGATAGGTCTCAGTCGCTGGTAAAGGCCTTTCTGATGCAAATTGGGAGAAAGGGTACTATCATCTGCAAAACTGTAAACAGGATTAATTGGTTTCGGTTAGCAGGTCATTGATATAGATGAGAAACAGTTGGTGAAAGTATTGCGCCCTGAGGTACTCCCGCATTTATGGTGAATGTGTCTAAGATGTATCCATGAATTGCAACGTGCAGATATCGCTTCTTAAGGAAACTGGCAAGCCAAAGGACGGTAGTTTGTTGAGCAATCTGACATGCCAAACTCTGTCGAATGCCTTCGAAATCGCTCGAGATTCTCCGTAGTTCTCAATTGCTCTACTCCATATATGTGTGATATAGGCCAATATATCTCCTATCGATCTCTGTTTGCGGAAGCAGTATTGATTATTGCTAATTATTCTGTGGGTCTCGAGGTACTTGAGTAGTTGATTGACTACACACTCCATGACTCTAGAGATTATTGGAAGCAAAGCAACTGGACGATAGTTAGATGGCGTGGATTTCTTACCTTTTTTTTGGTACATGTTGCACTCTAGCGACTTTCCAAGAAGATGGGTATGTCCCCTTTCGGTAACACAGAGAAAAAAGTCTGGAAAGAATGAGTGTTAGTTCGTTGGAGCAGTTCTTTAACACGATGACAGGTTTTTCATCCGGTCCTGATGCCTTTTGCGTATCTTTATGGATTTTACGAATAATAACGGTGGTGAAACTTAACTTCTACCATGGTAGTATCAATGTTGGATATGATGGGGAGATCCTTGCCTTGGGGGACGTTTAAAGTAGAGTGCGATGAAATCATTTCGGCGAGCATGTTTGCTTTTTCCTTAGCTGTAGTCGTCGTGACCCCGTCGCGTTCATCCGTCAAAGGTGGTCGAGACGCTTTTGTAAAGTTATTACTTACTGCCTTTGATACCGACCAGAAATTCCTAGAGCCACTAGGGCATTGAAAAAGTTTATCCCTGGTCCTTTGATTCTGTTTGTCCTTATTTTGACAGGTTTGCATTCGCTTCTCGCTTCGACAAAATAATTGCCACTTTCAGCGGTCTGATTTTGCTGTCAGAACTTGTAGGCTTGCTGTTTCCTACCTACGGCTCTTTCGCATCTTCTGTCGAACCAGGGCTTTCCTTTTGGCGGTAACTTGATGGAATTTGGAATGTATGCCTCCATTCATGAGGCGTAATATCTTCGCAACAGACCGACAGGTCGTCAGTGCCAAAGCAGACATCGAGCCAAGGAAAATCTAGGTAGAACTCTCTTAGATCCTCCCAGTTTTCAGAATTGTAATGCCAGATTTTACGAGGCAATGATGGATCCTTCTGTAGGAATGGCAGGTCGCAAACCGTTGTAATAAGTTTGTGGTCGGATCAACTATATCAGGATTTGTGGTTAGAAAAAGATCCAGGAGGGCAGCAAATTCGCCACTCTCTGAGATCCGAGTTGGTTCGTCTACAAGTTGAGTAAGCCCGCAGCTGATGGCAAATGCTTCAGCTCCTCTACCTTCGTTGTCGGTCTTGTTGTGATGTTTGAGTCAGTTGATGTTATGGGCATTGAAATATCCCAGAAAGATTATTTCTGAATTGGGATGGTTGACCTGTATTGAATCAAGAGTGGCAGCTAGTGTTGTAAAAAAACCTTGGTAGGCTCCATCGCTCGGACATTACTGTTAATGCCCTTACTTGAAGTGCAAATAATCTCTGATAATGTGCCGAATATCACATGCTAGAATGGTATAGAATGCGACAGACTGAAACACTACGTAAATCGACTCTGGATGAGGCAAAACCTACTTAAGATTTTTAAAGAAAAGACGTTTAGCCAGATGGCTGACGTGTCCATCAAACTTCAGAGATGGGACCTCAAGTAAACCTCTGCAAACCTGGACTCATCCACATTATGAAACTCAATCTCCCTCAGTCCAAACAGAATATGTATATGCATTTTCAGTATTTGTCTCATTCACCAATTTTATTAGGTTTAAACCATTCATCAAATCACGGATACTAAAATTCGTGCGATTATATTATCACACTCTAAAATAGACGTAGATATCTTCGGCGAACAACATCAACCTCGATGCGGAAACAGAAAGATCCATGCCATTGATATAAGTTATAAAAATTATTAGCGCCCATTAATATCCTATTACTTTTATTAGAATACCTTTCCTAAATTAGACCATATCCAATCAGTCGCAGGGGAGCATAATCCGCTTTTAGATCGAAGATGTTCGGAAATCATTTTCGAAAAGACGCGACGGATTAAAAGATTACACAACATACGTTGGCGTCGATAAATACGTCGCGGAGTCATCGGTGTGGAATGATTTCAGCATGTTTAGGGATAAGGAAATTCTATTCCGGAGGCTTTGTGTGTATTGGAAAAACACTTTAATTTGAAAAATATAAGTGTAGATTTCGGAGAGTTAAATTTGGAATACAAGATCTTATTACCACATATTTTTAAATTTCGTTCCGACTTTTAGCCCCATTTTTTCAACATGATATATGTACGTACTTGATTCCATTACTAATTTAAAAAACATCACCGTTAACCTGCATCAAAACTATTTTCCAAATGTAATTGATAAAGTTTAAAGTAAAAAAGATTCGCACAATAGAAATTTGTGTCATAAGAATTATAATTAATACATCATAGGTAAAGGCACTGTTTGATGTAGATATGTTCTATATTGTTGTAGAGGATTCATGTTTACCTTACAAATGTTTGCCCTTGCTCCACCTCTATTTACAACTTTTCGGAAAGCCTCTTCGGCTCTGGCTATATTTACACCCTGAAGCCAGAACCGAAGAGGCTCTACCTTCCAAAAAACTGTAAATAGAGGTGGAAACAAAGGCAAATATTTGTAAGGTAAAAAACACTGTTATTAGTCCACACTAACTTCGCTCACTAGTAGATCATTTAAATTAGGTATATTTCCATAATATTGTAAATAGTTTTCCAGTTTTCCCTTTTCACAAGACACTGTGTTCTACGTCGAACAACAATCGTATACTAAAGATCGTTATTTCGATCTAACCAACCGGTTGCATATCTAAATATAACAATGGAAATAGTTATTTAGTTGGTTAATCTATCAAATTGATTACTAGTACTCAAAACTGAAAATAATTTGGGTTTACTCTAAAAAATTATTTTAAACTTGAAAGAATACTTTGAAAACGGCACGTTGCAACCATCAGAAGCGAAATGTTTTCCGAACGGTACCAAAAACTGTTTGAAATCCCCCATCCAGACTATACTTTAAATCTCATGACCAAACATTTTCAGCCACAGTCGGTTATTTCACAATCTTTAACGGTTTTGATGACGCTTGTGCTTTCGATTAAAAAATAAATAGAAATTATTAATATCTGCAGTTGTTTTATTAATGTTATTTATCTTTATTTAAAGCCTTCCATCTTTATTAAATACATTTCGCTTGTATGTTTACTTTATTTAGAGACTTCCAGCTTGATTGTTTCTTTTACTACTATATCAGCGGTGTTTTCAATGTTAATTCGTATGAAAATACATTATTCGGTAAATACATCAACCTATTAGCATAAAAAAACGAGGTTGAAAGAGGTATGATTAGCTTCAATTATAAAACTTATTCCCTAATAATTACATTCCATTTTGACACGACCACATATTTCTTAAATAAACTCTTGTTTAATCCTCGATAGTTTTATCGATCTTATATAACATATTTGAAATTTCGAAAAAAAATTAATTGAAAATGACCTGAATATTGAAATAATTTAGAGGGCCTTCTACCTACATATGATAATACTTATAGTATATTGAAGATACCATCAATTTAGTACCTTTACCTTTGAATCAAATTTTATCCCTTTACTCTATAAATGTTGTATAGTAGCATTCTAGGTGGCCAAAACAATAAGAAGACATGTATGTATCCATACAGTATTTATTACCCATATACCGATGGGATCCTTTAGAGATAAATTAAGTGTAGGGCAAAAGGAACACGAAACATACCAGACAGCAGAAGCTTATGGCACGTAAATGAGAGAGAACTTTTATTAAATTGTACGAATATGTGTGACTTTTACTAAATGGAGAATGATACCCATTGCTACCAGAAAATGAACATGGTTTAGAGTCACCAGAACCACAAAAAATACATGATAACTAACAATAATCACAATACACTGGAAGCACGCGAGTACTAAATACGCTGGATATGTCCACAAATTGAGAACTAAATTATGCATCCATTAACATAACACAAAGTTTGAATAAGAGTTGAAGGATAAATAGATGCAATGAAAAACAATAACCCATGTAATGATCGTGGAAGACAAGAAATCAGTGAGGAGTTTAGAAACTTAAAGTTTTAAAGTAGTTCAAATCAAAGAATAAGATACAGAATAAGACAGCTTCTTATACGTTTATTGAACAATACAATAGTCGAATAAATAAAATTTAAGAATGAAAAACATTAAATATCGATACTATCGACGATATCTAATAGGTAAGAACATAAGATGTAATAATAAAGGCAGGAGGTGATAGTATAGAGAGAGATACAAAAAATATAATAGAAATTCTTACAACAGTTACTGAGCAATACTGACTACCAATGTCGTTTAACCGACATTCTACTACTTTAAAAAAATAAAACTATATCCCCATAAGACCATCTGTCATTTATTACCACAAAACTCGTCCACTCAAAGAAAATCAACAAGTACGACCTTTACAAGCAGGCAGCCTTTAAAAAAGGGTGTGTCGGGCACTCATCCAGGAACCAATTTGTGGGGGAAGACACAGCAATATTTTACAACCTAAAAATAGAGGACCAATCAATTTACTATAAAATGCTGAAATGAAATGCTGTGTTCATATTATAAATTTTAATACGTATCTTTTAGCCCTCTACAGTGGGCCACTTTGATACTTTTCTATTATATTAGAGGAATTTCGTAAAGAATGACGTGCTTGTGAGAGCACTGTCTTGTCTGGGGGCTTCAAGGTGCAGTTTGGAGCGGAAGAACGTGAGGCTGTCCTGCTCTGCAACTTGTTGGGTGGATTTGGCTTCACATTGACAATAAAAGAGCCCCCAGATTGAGGAGTTGTAACTCTATGTTATGGATTCGAACTTCTCAGACCATAACTCCCGGGTAATACAATTTGATTTCATTCCAAAGAGAGGTACTTTCACACAACAACGTAAACAATGTAGACCAATAACACAGCTGGGAATGATTAACTTTGATAACCGAACAGAAAATACTTCTCTTGACTTCGTCGCTATCCCTGATATGGGCGTAGATAAGAAATTTTCCAACTTTGTGCATATACTAGAACATGTATACCAGGAGGAATTTACTGAGAAACATATTGATGTCCCTTGTGATCAGCCGGTTTGGCGATGATCTCAAGAGAATGAATGACCATCTGTGGTATGAGAATATAAACAATTTAAAAAAGACTACAAAAGTACCATAAAGGAGGTCAAGGTGCTCGCAAAGGATAGAGCTATAAAATCTGCAAGAAAGACCACAAAAACTATGCAAATATTTCTCCGGAAGACCTCTATAGTAACACTGTTCAGAATGTAATAAAGGAAATTCCCGGAAATCAGTAGGACTCCCTGGAACATATGCAGCTTATTTACATTTCTTGAAATAACCTTTAATGAAATAATTGAAAGACATAATTAATAACTTATAAAACTAGCAGTTATTTTTCGGCCAGAGGTGTCTCGGAACTTTGTCTTGAGAAGAATACTTTTTTCTGATATTTATTAATGACATACCTATGGGGGACAAAGATATCAGCTATACACTTTATGTAGCTGACACCTCTTTCTCTCTCTCGCTCTCTCTGGCCTGAATTCTTGGAGGAGATCTCATGAGAGTTGGGGTTGCACAGTCGCACAGTGGGACAGATTCGCTAATTCGCGATCGAAATCCAAAATTTTTAATTTATCCTTTGACGCTAAAATTAACAAATAAGATTCAATAGACCACCAATAAACTTATGACAAAAAATTAGATGCATTGTAGAATGCAAATAAAAGATATAAGTTGTTAAACTTTACAGAATCGCTGAATTTCATAAATGCTAATATTACTGACGAAAAAGCGGTAATCTGTCGACTCCTCCAAACTAGCAGAATAATAATATTATATTAATTCGGTTATAGAGTGAAAGTATGATCTTTTGGCTACATTTTGGTATATATAAAGTTCTGATAGTGTTTGATATTATTAGGTTTAAAACCGCTCTCAGAACAAATGTATTTTCGTAGACTTCTAAGAAATAATCTGTAATTTCGTTTAGTAATAGACGCCAATAGATTACAAACTAATGGTACTTGGGTTTCTTGCACTTCCAGGAATGGAATAAAAATTAGAGCGGCTGCTGCCACCTGCCCGTTTAGGGCAGGGAGGGGGGGATTAATGCCTAAACGGGCAGGTAGTGGGATTAATGTTATGCGGTATGCGCTGCAAACCAAATAAGTTCAGTTCTTCTAAAGCTTTCGAACGGAAAAGGTGTTCTGTGATTTCTGTGTAATTCCATTGTTATTTATTTTGCTAGTTTTCGTGATAATTATTGTGATCTGTTGTGTTAATTTTGAACATTTTATGACATTAAACATGCCTATAACAAGGTTATAACTACATCAAATAATGATGGAATTTTCATCGGAAACGGTGAAAAAGCGTAAAAACTGTGTCTTAGATTTTTTGAAAGAACACTTTACAACAAATGGCAATTCAAATGCCACTACAACTTTGACGCAACTTATTAGAAATTCAATTTTTGCGTCCTATTTCTCGAATTGGAAAAGTGTGAACCGAAGTAATGAACGATTTTCACTGAAATACCAAAAATGGCTAGAGAATGAAATTGTCTTCCCATAGGTAGTTATTCGCTGTCTACAAGGATCCTCTTCTACGTCAAGTGTAGCCTCTACATTAAAAGATAAGGGTATTTATTTTTAAATAATTTCTCTCTAAAATTTTAAATTATTGTAGCCGGCCGACCATCTAAAGAATTCGATGAGTGTTATAGGTAAACGCCGAAAAACAGAAGACATTTGCTCCAAGAAGACCAGCGAAGAATTGTCTTTTGCCACTGCCATGAAACTGAAAGAATCTGGTAAGGTAGCTGCAGCACAATTACTTTCTGAGGCAACCACAACAACTGGTACTATATGCCTACATCTGTGCACACGCTGTTAATACATGGCCCAATTATTGTTCAAAATGCCCTGCTACCCATTGGTGACCTTTCGGAAGAGGCCCAAGAAGCAAAAACAAGGATATCAGAAAATATCGGCAAGGATATGCACGAAGAATCAGTGGAATAAAAGTCAACGAAGACCTATTCAATAGGCTTTTGCTCAGCTCTGACCCTTACCTTAGTAGCTTTAGTTGTAGAAAATAAAGAGTGAAAATTATTGATGCAGAAATGCGATCGTTAATTGTTACAACAGAAGACGAAGTCGAAAAAGAGGAGGAGAGAGAGGAAAGTGTGGACGAAGAAGAAGCAGATGATGAAAAAGAATTCTTAGAAGCAGAAGAAGAGGAGGATGAGGATGAATTGTTATAGCATTTTTACTATTCTGTATACAAAAACCTAGTAGCGGACAAATATTTTAATTTTTGAATCAACATGTTTTATATAGGGAGAAGTTATTTACTTTTACAACTTCCCATTTGTTTTTTTATTTTAAAATGCGCATTCTTTAACCAGATTATCAATTAATTAAGTGAACTTTAAGGATTTGGCGGGTTCTTCCTTTATTTTACCGCAAAATAAGTCTTCAAGCAGTCATAGTAAAAAAAAAACAAATACCGCACAATTAAACAACTAGTTTAGTTGAGGTTATGATTGGTTCGGTTAGGTTAGGTTATTTTATGTTAGGTTAGCTAAGGTAATACCGCAATTACTGCTCAATATAGCTATTTGTTTTGAAGCAGTAGATTTCGATCGCGAATTTGCGAATCCGTCCCACTGTGAGTCGGGGGTGCAGAACTGGTTCAGTGCGAAAAGGATACTTCTGAGTCGAGCAGGTGATGTTCTCCCTTCTTTAATTGAACAACATTAATGATGACACTTCCTGTGTAAAATTTCTTGGAGTAGACATTGACCCTAAGCTCAACTGGGATATCCACATTGATCAATTGGCAAATAGATAGATTCAGAGATAGCTAATTTACCTGAGTGAATATGCCAGTGTTTCTGTATTGAGATAAGCCTACTTCGCTCTATTCCATTCGATCATGAGCCTTGCCCTTTTCGCATGTGATCATGCACCGAGGGCTACTCGCATTTTTTGTATACATCGTAAAGCTGGTAGGGTGTTGATGAGACTGAGATTCAGGGATGACTGACTATAGGCAATTAGGCTTGTCGCTTCTGGCACTTCCTTCTCAGTATGAACTCGACAGTTTTGTCTATGTTAAGAACAGAAGAAAGACCTTTAGAATGCAGGGTGAGGTCCACAGCTATGACACGAGAATTTGCTCTTGTTGGTTCCCGATTACTACCAGCTGGGAAAGTCTCGGAATAGCCCAATTATCTGAGGATAAAGTTTTCCAATCATCTTCCGGATGGTATTAAGACGTTGCCCAGGAAGTTTTAAATCCACCAAAGTAAGAGAAAATAATTTTTTAATTTTTACTGACGTTGTGTAACCAATTAGTGTTGTTAGTAAAAGTGTACTATGTGATATGATGTACTGACTTGATTAGAATATTTTACATAGTCTTCCCTTTAACATGTGTAAATATTTGTATATTGACACCAATAGATGATTTAATTTCATACACCACGTTAGATAATATTATTTGCTGTATTGCTGTGCATAAAAGTAAGCAAATAAATGCAATGAATATATTTCTTATGCCTATCATTTGTAGTATATGCTAGCTCGTATGTTTGTGTAGAATTAAAAAATAGACCATGTAAATAAATTAAAGACCCTCTATTTAATCTATGACATGCGGATAATATAGTTATAATGGCAATAGTATTCACTGGCTTGACTGAAATGGTAACATACAGAAAAACCTTAGTTTTTGCTCAAATAAGAAAGTATTGCAACAGTTGACAGCCAAGAAATAAGATGATACATCTATCTATGATAAAGGCGCTGCTGGGCTAGAAAACATAAGGAACAAAAAGAATAACGAAACTAGCATGACCAACATTTGAAAAAATAAACCAAAAACTTCAATACAAATAACTTTTAGAGAATAATTATGTACCTAATTAGAAAGAAAATGAAGATACCTATGAGCTGCCAGAGAAGAGTTAATGATTGTAATAACATCTTACTTAATGTTGAGAATGGATATAAAAGAAAAATAATCAAAACCAACTGGAGATGAGAATAAATGAAATGATATTGGTACAAACAAGCAAAAGAACGACGTGTTAGCTTAACGCTAGACTTAGTTGCATGCAATTGTATATGGAACTAAAGATGCAAAAAAAGAACCATATAAATTAATTTAAGAATGTTTGCCTCATAACATATAGCACAAGCAAAATCGACCAGTGGAACCATAATTATTTTAAAAAACATTCAAGTTGACAAGGGGCAGTTCCACGAAGATTTTGACAAAACAAGGTGAGCTATTCTCAAAAAAACCCATTTGCAGCCACGTCAATTGGTCTACAGGACATAATAACTTTGGAGGTTCATTCTGAATTTCTGAATGGGTAAAATATACATGGACAGTTGCAAGTAGGCTAAATTCCTGTTTCAATATTCAAATTGGTTAAAATCAGAATATTTATTAAAGGCAATTAGAAATTATAAAGAATTACATAATATTAATTGGAGATTTGTCCTATGAAATCGCATCAGATTAAATAATAGCATATTGTGTAACTAGCAGGAAAAGCAAAATATTCCTGGACGACTGTGGTAATTGCTGGACGAGGCGCAGTCGAGGCCAGCAACACGGGAGTCCAAGAATGTGCTTTTCCTACGAGTTGCACATACTATTTTGAATAGAACGGAAATGTTATATTCCCGTCCTAGGACGGAAATGTTATATTCCTGCACAGTTATTGCCTATTCCCGTACAGTTATTACATGTTACCAAGCAACGAATACAATATACTGGAATCATGACTTTTGCGGTGAAAAAACACATCGGAAAGGTGTAGTATTTCGTCCGATCGGATAATAATGATATGTATACGTATGAATAGAAGAGTAATGAGACCAACCTATGGCGTTGTATTGTAATATGTTACAGCTACATTAACAATTTCGGGTAATATATAAAACGCTTTATAACAATATTTTATAGTATCCTTTGCCTATACCCGAATCATTACACGTTCCAATATGCCTATAATCAAAGATAATTGAATTAATATCATTGGGCGTAGAGGAGAAGGGCAGTAGGAATCACTGTCCCTCCCTGGAACTTGTTGACTCTTTCAAAACCAGGATAAATAATAATTCGAACTCTATGAATTTTGTTCATTGGTGCGATGTCTGGAATTTCGTGACAACTAAAACTTTAGTTTTGGTGCGGAACATCTGAAGCATATTCACCTCGGGGTACCCCAATGACAACTTCTAAACTTTGCACTTATCAATGTTCAAGTCTAAAAGATTTACTTTAGACCAAAGAACTAACCTTTAAACAATATTCGACAGGTTTTACTATGCAATACAACTTTAAGTCATCGACATGCACATTTACCAGGCTCCAACATTTAATAAGTATAAAAAATAGAACTGGACCCAAACGGAACAAGTTTCACTCACTTATTAATAACTCTCTGGTAGACAAAATGAAAATCATGAGGTAAACCCTCAAAACACGAAACCATTTGCGCTTCTTCAAAAGAATAACGTGACTAACACTAAAGAAAGCCTTGGCCAGGTCGGTATAAATTACATGCAGTTCGATGTCATTATTGATGTTGTTTACCGATTTGATGGTTACAAATATAGGAATAATGAATTTAAACATAGTTTTTGGAGAATTTGATGCATCGAAAAGGTAAAACAAAAATACAGTGCAATTTATTTCATGTAGGTATACTTGGAAATGAAGACTGCGTAAAATGCGTACTACTTGATGGCTTAGTGCTTAGTTCATTTTTTAAATATGGTTATTATAATATTTGTACGACAAAGCAATTTAAAGTAATACAAAATCTGGCTTTGTAGTTTGATTTGAATTACTGATATGCAGGCTCTCAATAAATATGAGAATAATCACGTGATATTCCGAAATCCTAACGCAACAATGTCTTCGCTCTATACAGACGAATGAGTCACACGGCGACTTCCTAAACTTGAAGCGTTTTAATCTCGGCTTGTTTACATTCTTGGCTTTGGGTGCGCCTCTGTTTCTCGAGACCTTCTTGGCGCTCTCTCAGTTTCCCGCCACGCTGCCTATGTCGCATCCGGTCCCGGTCAATGGCTGCCGCTCTAGCTGCGCCCCCCGCGACCCCTCTCGGCCTGCGCCCCCCTGCGGAAGACTCCCTTCGTTCCTACGATGTTACTTACGTTTAGCTTAGAAGGCGCTTGAATCGTAAACAACTTCTTCGGATTAAACCGTAGCAATACTGTGTTCTGACGAAGAGAAACATCTCAATGGCTTTTATGTATACCTATACGCTTATACAGTATGATCTACAATAACTTGGAAATTGAGTTTATATTTGAAAAAAACATATATATTTTATGTATACCAAAGTATCACCGACATGAGTTAATCGATATAAGGTCAATTTATTAACACTAACTTAATTTAACAAGACTGCAACAAAAGTGACAGATGATATGAAAATGATAATATAACTGAAATGGTAGTGGATGAAGCAGCATGTCATACCGATGGATGATAATGCTATAAGTTACAAGGTAGACAGACACTGAGGAAACGAAGAGATGCGTAGGAAGATGTCAAAGAAAATAGATCAATAGATCAGTGATCTGGCAGAGGCTAGTTCATTACAAAGCCAAAAGCATAAAACTCAAAAGTAATTGGAAAATCCCACACTGAAAAGCGATTAATGATTCCTAATTGAAAATTGGGATCAAGGGAATGCTTATTAGAAGTAAATTAATGCGAAATCATTTCACCAAGAACCAATTGGTGATGTCGTATTTAACCCTAACCCTACCCTGAAAGCGATCCAAACCTGAGATCGTGAGCTATACTAAAATGACTGGAGGCATAAATTTAAAACTATGTGCAAAATCAGTGTTGAACTGATTTAAATCACATGAAAAAACTGTCATCTGAAGCTAAAATTGCGATATAAATTGTCTAAATAACTTGAGGTGTGAAAAGACACCGAGATAAGAAAAACAGTCGATTTGCCACGATCGGTGTTTGGGTTTTGAGGGCAAGAGCACAGCCACATGCACAAATCAAAAATTCAGATTCTTCAACCTAGAAATCATTCGCGTGGGGTCGTCACATGCATGTCGACTATAGCGCCATTTGTGTGTCTGACGACTCATCGAAAAGCTTGGAATACAGAGCCACGTAAAACATGCTATTTCATGTGACTCAGCGAAGCAACTTACGAGCCGACCAATAATAACTAAGCAAACCCTACCCTCTTAACAAGTTTGACTGGCTCTGGTCAATTATTTCCAGTAAGCCTGGTGAATGGTGATGCAGTTGTTAGACGCTTTGCTTGTGATACGGCCGCCCGGGTTCGATTCCCGTCGGTGGCGAGAGATGTTTTTATATATATTTTTTGTTTCTTTTTTCAAATTTGGGTTAGTTTTGGTCGGTTGCGCCCCGGAGCGAGCGTAGGGCCATGCGTGAAGTGAAATAATATTCAACGTTTCATAGGAATCATATGATACATATGCGCGAAGCTTTCCAAGATATCCATTACAGTCCACCCAGACGCTTGTCAAATAATTGATCTTCAGCCGCAGTATCCCAATTTCTGTGCTTAGTTATTATTGAAGTAAATTGCTTCGGGGGCTAGACGCAAGTTTTCATGTGTGCCTACATTTGAAGTGAATCTGTCAACCGACATGACAGATGGCGCCATTGCTACATGTAACGTAGATTTCACTGATTAAAAATAGTTTTATCAAGAGGCAAATCAACGGTTGGGTGTCTTTTTAAAATTAATATTTATATAAATAAATACTATAAGATTCAGTAAAACAGAAATTTCTCAAAAAACAAATAATGCATTCCGGCCGATTGGTACTTATACAACGCCCAGTTGTTTGCGTGCATTTCGCAATGAAATATGGCAATGCATCGCAAAGAAATCAAAAAAAGAACACTATCAAGACTAAAGAACGTAGTATAGTAAGATACGACGTGCCAATGCCATGCGGCCGGTATACTAACTGCGCAGTAAGCAAATGGGTTCGGGTTTCTTTTAACGCGGAGGTCACTGTAATTGGCAGTACTTTAGTACTTTAATCGCTTGGTGAGATCGTACGTATACGTCTCTGTTGTTACACGTTCGGTGGGCAAATACTTTCATGATAAAAAAAAATGGAGTATGCTATGCATGATTATCTGAATCAGATAAGTATGGGATATATTTTGCACCAATGTTTCAATTCCAAACCGCAAGAGCTGATGTAGCTATCATTTGTCAGCGCGGGTTCTGGCTCTGTAGAATGGCGGTGATTTTATTCCCGCGCATTCACCATTTCTTAGAACCAACAGTTTCAACACACTACAACTATCAGCAAAGAAAATAAATAATAACACTGTTCGACTGTCTGCATGCACAAATATGTATGTGCTTCCTCTAATAACTTTGCAAGGACAGTACTGGCAGATTTCACAAGGAATGCAGACATTTAACTCAAAATAAACACGAACATTATTTGGCGGTTTCCTCTCCAACTTTCGCGCCGTAGATACGCGCTTCATAAGCAATCAAGTCACTTTTTGGAACCAGAGTTACCATGAGACTCTATTCCAGATAGAATGAAAATAAAGAGTATTCGCAAAATTCCCCAGAAAATGTTCAGGAATCTTTACTCCAAAGAATTATGAAAATAAAGGGTATACTCCCAGGAAATGTTCAGGAATGTCTACTCTAAAGAATTAACATATTTCTCAAAGAATATATCTGAAGGGTCAAACGCATTGATTTACTGGCCGAAAGCATGCCGAAGATCCAATTTCTAAAGTCTTGCCAGAAAATTGCAAAGGACAAGGTTACTTACTATGACTCACAAAGTACCTTTCTCGAAATACAAAAAAATTTCCATCTAACAAATTTAATTCGGTGTGCCCCTTAACACCATTAACAGCCGTGAGCTCCCCCGCGAACCCATTTGTCATTCGCGTCTGGGGGCTATTTCGGGACCAAGGTGCCAACGAGATGTGTCTAAAAGAGAAAAACACACTTTCTACGGAAGTCGTTGGCTTCTGAACAGTAATAAAGATGTTAAATGCTGCTTTAGAGCTGAAACGAGCCTGTGTCATCTCGTCTACTAAGGTGGTCCTAATATTATGCGCGTCACTTATAATAATATCGAATCCGAGAATATAATAGTTGTAAATAGTAGTGCTTAACGACGTTTTCAGAAGCATCATTTATGAGTAATGTAATATGTAGCGCTCCGCTACATTCTGCCGGGTGCATGTAGTAAGACTTTATTTTGCAAGTTTTTTTAATATGAAGTATCTATAAAGAGAACTATCATTTAACTGAAATATTTAGCAACAAAATAATGGAAATTTTTAAAAATATAAGTAAATTACCGAAAAAATAAAAAAGTTTTACATATATTTATTCAGTTTTAGAGGTACTAGAGGTTAATTATCTCGGAATTTCGTAATACAGTTTACTAAAGGTGCTAAAGACAACACAGTTAACTTTTAACTCAGAACCTTACTGAGCTTTACCAACGCGATTTTGATAACAGCAGGTCAGTCGACATCAACAACAAATATTAAAATTAGTGATATGTTGATTACCTTATACAAGCACGTTATGACTGGATCAATGTCTGCTACTCAGTAATCTGTCAAAATGTTTTTTCAGATTTTCTTACTTGCATCCCACACATCATATCGAATTCTATCGGGATAAATCTAAATCATCTAATTACTTTTCATATCTGGATAATGGATATTATTATGTTTCGTTTTGGAGATGCAGTGTTGAAATTAAAATTTTATTTTGGATTTTCTTAAATAAATTCTGCTAAAATAAAATTTTTGTGCATTTTGTGATTTTTATTGGTTGAGGTATCATAATTTGGTATTAATTTTTATGCAGCACCTACGGGGGCTAAATTATTTCTTAATTTCAAGTATTCACAGCCTGTATTTATGAAACGAAACATTTCCTGACAGAAGTTCATTTATTATAAACTTTTTTCTAACCTTATCATGGGAAATTGAGCCCTGAAATTACGTTCCATACTTGTGAATTATAAAATACCCAATATTTAGAAGGCTCCTGTTTTTCAGATGTAGAAGCCCACGTAGAACCAGGTTCACCTCGTTTATCTGCAAGCTTAAGCGAAAGCACAACCACACATCCAGATTTTTGAATGTTTTAAAAGTATGCAAATATGGGACATTATTTATTGAGGAATTAATAGCTATAGACATACAGCCCTCCAGTATTGTAAATGATGTGGGTTTTAAGCGGGTTTTATATAAATTATTGGTCCCTGGTTACAATATTCCTTCAGATAACTATTTTTAGAAAGAATACCTCCTGCTATTTACGAAATATGTCACTTTCCTTAAAAGAAGACATTAAAATTTCTGTAACTACAGATAAGTGGTCTTGCAAGGATAACAATCCAGTCCAATTTACCGCAAAAAATGAGTTCGTACTAAATTTGTTTTAGGATTACTGCTAATGAATGTCATTTGAGCATATATTCCAGCAATACCTAGGAGTCTATAGATCAGTAAGAACTAACCGCCACCTGGATGTTAAGTATCTTCCGTACATTTAGTCTACAGTCTACAGTAGCCACACCAAATTTTGTTAGACTGTGGCTTCGGTTCGGTTTTTCTTCGTCAATTTTGTGCTCATGGTGTAACTTTGATATGGCTAATATATTTTTGTTTTATCTGGGTACATGAAAAGACAAGAATTATACCTTTCTACTATAACTTCCAGGATTTCCATTACGGTCATTGAGGAATTCTGGCTGAATCTCATTTTTGTGTTTTCTTCTCGTACTTCCTCTTGATTAACTCATTGGCTAAAGAGATGCTTGTAAACCAATTGTCAATTGTGAGATTTCATGACGAATTATCAATTGATCTCACTTAATGAAGTACAACAGTCGAAGAGCAAACTGAAAACTGAAAAGAACCATCTGGCTGAGTATCTGTAAGCATCTGTAAGTGTTAATATTTTTATACCATATTTAGCAGGCTTACTTAGGATATATTGCCTGAAGGCGCAATTGCCTCTAACAGAAATCAGCAGAAATCGAAACCCTCTGAGGATCATGGTTGCATAAAATCATCCATTCCATAATGTGGGTTCATCGGACCAAACATGACATTTTTTTTGTCATAAATACCAGCAGTGGTAAAAAACGCCTCATCTGATTCTGTTTACAACATTTTATTGAAATAATTTTAATCTTGATTAAAAGTTCCTCTTATAATTTTAACAAATTCATGTCTTTTTTGTTCGTCGTTTAATTGTTAAACTGGCCAGTTTTAAGATCGTGGTATCCTCATTGATTTAAAATTCTAACTATTCCATAACTATCTTGCCTCGTTGTGTATATCTTATATCTCTGACACCATAAGCAATATAATAAGATACCTATTATTCGTTTCTTTGTTTTGTCCTTTTCTTATTTACTAGGGATGTTGGTTCCTGCAATAATTCCCTCGTCTTAATTATAGTTGGTACAGATGGTACTCTTCGGCCATTCTGAATATTTTCCCTGTACTGTTCTTGTTTTTGTAGCGTTATTATATCACTCTTGAAATAAAGCTCGGCCATTTTCAACCTTTCAACAATCGAATAGCTCATATTCTAAAATATTAGCAGAAATTAAAGATGAATCGGTAACTCAAAATTCAAATATCAATTCTATGACATTTGAATAATAAACCTTCATCTCCAGATCGCAGCAGGTATCTAAATAGGTACTCTAGTCAAAATTGTTGTTAAAATACTCTGTATTCAAAATCACCCAAGCACCGAACATATATTATAATATGTTCGGTGACCCAAACCTTTGACCTAAGTTGGTTCCTGTATTTATTCCATAATTATTTGCTCTTGTATTGAGAATTGTTTTCTTTGAATAAATTTATTATTACTATTATTATTATTACTATTTTTATTTTTAGAGGTTTTCTAAACATTGGAGGCTTTAGAACTAGAAAATACTATTATGCTTTTTCGATATACAGTGCTCCCGGTTATCCGGAACGCCGTATTATTCGGAATGACAACAACGCGAGCAACAACGCCATTAAACCGAGTTAAACTGAGAAGCCAAGGCCAAAATGTGTACTAAATCGAAACAGCTGGCTTCCAATTCCCTCATTCTTACATACATAAATACACCAAAATATATAAAAGAAAGGAAATAATAAAGAAAAAATCCTACAGGTTTCGTATTTGAAGTTGTTTTCTATCTTCAATGGTTAAACCTGTAGAGGGCCTCAAAATATAAACGAAAACCCTGTTCATTTTATCTATGCCTATATTTAGTAGGTAAAAACAGAAGATCTAGCAAAACTGCAGACAACATAAATATCCATAATAAAATTATTTAAATCCTAATGTATGAAGCACAATTTAATTTACTAGAGCTGGCTGTTAGAATAGCCAGTCAGGTGATGCAATACCGACCACCAATATTATATAGGGTGTTTGATTAAAAAAATAAATGTTAGATCAGTTTTACGATTCTGCTACGTCAATTTTATTTTTCCTAGAACAAATTCTTAAAGCTTGTAAACGCTTGTTGTCTGCAACTTTCATTTCGAAAATGTGTTCTACCTCCAAAAGTAGAGGCAGCCGAAGCCGCATTAATTATAAGGACTATAAGGAGAAAACCCTATACATAAGGACGCCCCTGATACGTGCGGGCAACCACATAAGCCCTAAGACGCCGGTGGCAAGCGTAAAGTGCCGCACCTCCGAAGTAGACGCTCGGGGGTCCCGTCGACCACTTCTCGACCCGAGACAACAACAGCCCAGGGCGATGGCGGTAAAGGCCGACAAACGGAGCACCGATTCCTAGAAGGACTCTCGTGTTAGAATTTGGAGTCAAAAACCGAGAGAACAGAGAATTGAAACTGCGTTATGCGAGGCACGACACGCAATGGAGGGTCATGGCATTGGTAGCCAAGACAAGACTTTGTGCCTTGGTAATTATCTTGTCTTTAGTAAATAATAACAATGTAAATAAAATCGACACCTAATACCTCATCATTCCATTTACTGTCCACTACTCAACATAGACATACTCAAGCTATGCCCACTCTATTCCATCCAGTCTTAAAAAAATCATGCAAAATGAGTTTTCCGGTATACAAGGTAGGATATGTGTTAAAAAAAACGGTGCGTGCACAAGACGACACGATAGAAGAGGAAACTTCAACAAGGCAAGATTAATATTATAAAATAAACATATAAAATTATAAGTAATCTTCATATCACAATTAAATAATTCTTCTTATTAATCAGATTAGGTAGGCACATGCTTCTGCACAGTTTCTGTTAATCTAATCACAGTTTAAATAGTGATTCTCAAAGAATTTGTTCATACCACCGTTTCTGTGAAAAATGGGTTATTTAAACGTTTTCTTGTTATAACTCGACTTTTTATGTTTTTAACTAAATTGAATTTAAAAATTATTTTAAAAAACTAAATCAAATTAAAAAGTTTCCTGGAGGCGCCGGGGATTGACCCCAGTACCTTCCGCATGCTAAGCCCAGCGCTCTATCATCTGAACTATTGTTCCCAACGAAAATACGTGCGTCAAAAGTGAATATAAATATAGAGACCGGCATAATACATATTTATTATAAGACTTCAAATGTCTTATATCTCCTGTTACTCACTGCTCGCTTGGCTGAAGTCGACTCGCCCCACTTGACCGAAATGAGCGTTAAATAGCCGAACGTAGATAGGTTTGAATGTCACATGAGTGACGGGGCTCAGTCTTATTCAATTCTAGTTCGAGGAATATCCTGACTACGAGCCAATGAAACCGTTGAAGTATGAGGATTTTCAGCAATTTCTAATGCTATGTCCAATTTTTTATGGTCATCCAAAGCAACTGTCTGACCAGATTTTGGCAAATCACGTACTGTACGGTGTTCCTCAAATCTGTGAAATATTTTACTAACTGTACCTTGTGAGATTTGGTTTTCGGGATATTTTGCATTAAATAAATCACACACTTCACTTTGACTTCTTATTTTGTCTCCACATCCAATTAGTATCAAAACCTCGATACGCTGCCTTTCGGACAATACCTTTGTCATTTTAAAACTGTGGTTTTTTACACGATACTAATATTCAGACTTCCGATTTACGACTAAAGTAAACAATTCGCCTGAACAGCCTGGTAGATGAAAGAAGACATAGAAATACCTTATTGTTTGCTCTAGCAACAATCATATTGGCTCAAATTCTTTCTATTATTAATTTTTCCCAATAGTCAATCACTACAGTAATTACTTTATAAGGCCTTAAAATCCTGGTTATTGCAAATATAAAATTTGTTTACTTGGCATGGCTGGATTCCACTTTTCATGAGCTTTTCAACGAGCCCATACAAGGCATAGGTTTCCATTTGAAAAAAAAATTGCGATAACTGTTGGTTAGATGGTTGGGATTTTTTTTTATTAACTGAAAAAATGTGTTTCAGCGTTTTTTAAAAACATTGATTGCTCAAAAGATGTGAATTTTATTCCAGACCTTTGGCCATCCCTGTATATTTATGTATACGTATCTGTCTCGTCGAAGTCAGCACCTCTGCTTCGCTTGTCTGGTCGTGGTCTGAATTCCAAAATCTTTGGTTTTTAGAGTTACAAGGTATTCACGAGGGTATCGCAATAGTTCAGATAAAGCTCCTGGCGACCACTACCGTAAACCGGGGCTACATGGGCATCCCTGGGCTATTGGACACCCCTGTCATTATTATTATTATTATTATATTATTATTATTATTATTATTATTTGTTAATTGTTTTTTTTTATTTTTTTTTAGATGCTTCTCGTTTGTTAAAGGTAAACATTAACTAAAAATGGTAAAAAACTACGAAAAGATCCCAGGGTCAAGAAATTTCAGAAATTATACCGAAGAAAACATCCAAGATGCAGTGGCGGCCGTTAGGGCCGGAATATCCCAGCAATTAGCCGCGGCAACCTTCAAAGTCCCTCGGGCACACTTCGGCGGAAGCTTCTTGGAAGAAATGTGAACCCAGTTGGTCACCCTAGAGTTCTATCGGACCACGAAGAGGCCACCATTACGGAGACTCTTAGAATTGTAGCCAGTTGTGGATTCCCGTTAACTAGGTATTACGTAATGATGCTAATCGGAAAATATCTTGAAAAACAAGGAAGTTAGAATATTTAAAAACAATCTACCAGGAGATGATGTCCTGAATAGTTTCATTGTCAGGAATCGTTTGTCAATTGGACTGGCATCAAATAGGCAAGAGGTCTAGAACGTCTGTTGATAAGAACGATATTATGACATTTTTCAAATCTGATGTAGAAGATTATAACGTACATAACTATGACGAAACAAATATAACAGATTACCCCGGAGCACAGATCTATATAGCTACGCAACAGATACCTCTTCCAATGCTTTTTACGCGGGGCCAAAAATGTTCACCGGCTTTCGCGAGCGGGTGAACCAGTCGTCTAGGAACGGGTCGGTGATGCCAAGTTATCACGTCGAACAATATTCCGGCTGACTTTTTAACCCGCTTAAATCATCGAGTTTATTAATATTTAATGTATCAAATTAACACAAACATATTTTTTTTAGAAAAATACGATTTGTATATTTTTATTAAGTATGATAGTTTATTTATAGTAAAACAAATGAAACGGCAATTTAAATGAACAAATTTATACTATTGATAGTAGAGTTCAAAACAAAATTAAATGGTACTTTGAGATGTCGATAAACATTTCAAAAATTCCTTTGATCTTAGAATCAAAAACCTGCGTGATAATATTATTACTTAATACAAATATGAGATATTACAGTATAAGTTAACAAAATTTTTAATGACCTTTTACACCGATATTTAAGGTGAGTTTTAGCCCATGTTCAAACAAACACCATTCACTGAATCTGATAATGAACTTTAATTTGACATAATATCATACGATTGCCAAGAAAATGAGTAAGACCATATTGTGATATGAAAGGTAAACTACAGTTCGCGACTTGGCAACACGGCGGGGCAAAACACGTCTAAATAGGAAAATATTTAAGTTTATTGCATTATTGGCGAGCGACACTTTTAATACCGGAGTAGGCATCTGTTGCGTAGCTATATAGATCTGTGCCTGGAGCCAAAAAAGTTGTTGTTCCACGCAGCATAAACGAAAGAGTACAGAGTCATTCACATACCGCTATTAGCATTATAGTGTGTGGCACTGCTAGAGGGGATCTGCTTCCCCCAATGGTTGTATATAAAGCCACTAATATGTACGAAAATTGGAATGAAGGGGGTCCTCCAGGAACTAAATATGCAAACAGTGCAAGCGGGTGGTTTGATATGAATCTTTTTGACATGTGGTATTTAAAAATTCTGCTACCACATGTCAACTCAACTCGGGCACCGGGCTCAACAACTATTGTCGTGGGAGACAACTTAGCGAGCCATTTTTCTCCCAAAGTAATTGAATCCTGCAGGGAAAACCATATATATATGACCCCTTTTCCGGCCAACGCAACGCATCTAATGCAGCCGCTTGATGTCGCTGTATTCCGCCCAATGAAGGCCAAGTGGAGGCAAATTTTGAACAACTGGAGGAAGGAAAGTCGGTATCCCGGAATCCTCCCAAAAGAACAGTTCCCAGTGTTGCTTTCCAAATTATGGAAAGCAGTGTCTGAGAAAATAGGACAAACCCTAATATCAGATTTCAACAGTACTTTTTGTTACATTGCTACAGCAACAACCTGTTCCTATTCACCGACACCGGTTTAAGCCGCCTTGCGAACCCACTTATCTTTAATAATAATTATTAGATATTATTACTATTAAAAAGAGATGTTTTTGCATTAATTTGTCATTTGAAGAAAAAACAGCATATTTTATTTGGAGGAAAAGTTACTTTTCATGGCTTGCTCTGTGTTACCAGCCTCACTCCGTTCGGCTGTTAAACACGAGCGCGCCATGAAAAGTATCACTTTTCCTCCATATAAAATAATATACTATTTTTTTCAAAAACTATTTACACTTTACATTGTTTTTTTTATGTCAGAGGATGCCCTTTAGTCATGTCGGTATAACTAAAAATGTTTCAAGAAAATCTGCAAACCATTTTTTGACTTATTCGAAAAAATGTCCTGAAAAGGTGCCCAAGTAGCCCCGGTTTACGGTACCTTTTCGCAGGCCGTTAAGAGGCACCTTTTTAACCCCTCTTCTTGTGTATCTTATCATTAAACCAATCAATTAAACACCATAAAATATAAATTTTTGAGTCATAGTTGTAAAAAATTGAAACATAATAAAATATTTTATTTTAATTTTACTTTGAGGACGAGGTCACTTGGGCGGCATATAGAGCGATTAACAAGACTTTACAAACAATGAATTGAATCAAACGAAACAACCTATTGTATTTTCGGTAAAAAATAAGTTTACATTAGAATTACGTCATATGTTGTTATCAAAGGTGTTTAATTTACCTGTGAGTGTGTTTTTGATATTGATGAAATAAATAGCATATACCTAAAAATATTAGAAATCATTATTTGTAAGTTATAGATAACTAATATGAAACTAATCGCCATCCCTACATCTCGTTTGCTGTGGAACAACTAACGATTCAACTGTTTCTTTAGATGTTTTATTTGAACTTTCATGTATAGACTAGGTACTCAACATTTTTAGGAACCTTTAAGCACGGTATAAATAAGTATATACGGTAGGTTCACTCGAGACAAATTTCCAATTTCGCCGACAGTTTTTACCTTCAAAGCGAATCCGGATCAATCTCGTTCGCGGCCAGTTGTGGCTACACTACGAGGGAGAATTTACGGTCAGTGTGCAAACGCCTTGATATTCTGTACTGTTGGGTCGCGTTGAATTAAATAATTATTAAGATCGTTACTATGGCGAGATATTGTTGTGCGGATAATTATTGTATTACAAAAGTGGGTGACGGATTTTCATTTTTTAGATGCCCCAAAGACCCTATCAGTTAAGATTTATAATAATTTTTTAATAATATGCAGTTTTTCAATTGCACGTATAATCGGTTTAACAAATATGTCTTTATTAAAATTTTGTTATTTACCTAAATATGGATAAAGACAATAGTGAGAAAAGAAAACAAGTACGGTAAAAATTAAATGCCCGTCACTACTAGCGTGAGCAAAAATCCGTTTATGTTTTAATAATTGCGAATTTTTCACATGACCTTTTGTGTTTTTAAAGCAACTCTTATATTTTAACATTGAAAATGTTTCTATTATCCTAGTAGGTATAGGACCTCAAATCGTGAAAAAGTGCATGCTACATTTGACACATGACATCATACGCGTGTGACATCGTGCTAGTTTATTTACTTAAACTTAAATTTGATTTATAAGGTATCGGAATCGATTAAAATGACTAAAATAAATTGGAATTAACTGAAACTCACTAAAAGTTGATTGAAGGACTAACCAAAACCCGCCAAAAGTAACCAATACAGGCTTAAACGTACCGGTACAGGTTACGAAAATTAAATTAAGTTAAAACTAACCAAAACGAACGGAATTTTAACGACTAACCAAAAACATTAAATTTGATTATAACGTATCGGAACCGATTCAAATGACTAAAATAAATTGGAACTAACTAAAAGTAATCGAAAGTTGATTGAAAAACTAAGCAAAAGTAATTAAAAGCACCAAAAAGGGCTAAAACGTATCCGAACAGATTAAAAATATTAAAGTAAGTTGAAACTAACCCAAAGTAACCGAATTTTGGCGACTAACCAAAAACATTAAAATTGGTTATAAAGTACGGAATCTGTTCAAATTACTAATATAAATTGAAACTAACTGTAATTAACAAAACTGGCCAAAGTAACCAAAAGCACTAAGGGCTTAAACCTATCGGAACAGATTAAAAATATTAAAGTTAGTTGAAACTAACCCAAATTAACCTAATTTTGGCGACTGACATAATTTTACCAAAAACATTTAAATTGGTTATAATGTATCGGAATCGCTTCAAATGAGTAAAATAAATTGGGAGCTAACTGAAAGTAACCGAAAGCTGATTGAATGAGTAGCCAAAAGAAACTGAAAGCACCGAAACCGGCTAAAACGTATCGTAATAGATTAAAAAATATTGGAGTAAGATAAAATTAACCCAAATTAACCGAATTTTGGCGACTAACAGTAAAATTAGTAATAACGTATTGGAACTGGTTCAAATGACTATAATAAATTTAAACTAACTGAAATTAACCGAAAGTTGATTGAACAACAAAGCTAACCAAAAGTGACCAGAAAAGCGAAACCATAAATCAAAATAGATCAAAAATATTAAAGTAAGTTGAAACTCACTTAAATTAGCCGAATTTCGGCGACTAACTAAAATTAACCAAAAACATTAAAATTAATTACACTCGTAACGTATTTGAACCGGTTCAAATTCTAAAATATATAAAAACCAACTAAAACTAACAGAAATCTGATTGAATGACAAACCAAAACTAATCAAAAGTAACCAAAAGCACTAAAACGTGTCGGAATAGGTTACAAAAATTAAAGTAAGTTAAAACTAACCAAGACGAGCAGACCTTTGGCGACTAACCAAAAGTAACGAAACACACTAAATTTGATTATAACGTATCGGAGTCGGTTCAAATGACTAAAATAAATAGGATCTAACTGAGACTAACCGAAAGTTAATTAAACGGCTAAACACAAATAACTAAAAGTAAGCAAAAACGAAAGAACGGGCTAATTCGGAACAGGTTAGAATTATTATCTACCGCAACGTCATGGCTAGTTATATATTAATAGATTTTCCTATCTACAAGTGGAGGGTAATTTTTTAGGTCTTCATATCGGCACCTTTTTTAATGTTAAAAAATATAATGTTAAAAAGGCATTTCTTTAATTTCAGTTAGTTTTAATTCATTTTAGTCACTTGAACCGACTCCGATACGTTACAATCAAATTTAATGTTTTCGGTTAGTTTTGGTTAGTCGCCAAAATTCGGTTAATTTAAGTTAATTTTAACTTACTTTAATATCTGTAATTTGCCCGATACGGTTTAGGGGTTTTTGGTGCTTTTGGTTAGTTGTTCACTCAACTTTCGGTTAGTTTCAGTTAGTTCCAATTTATTTTAGTAATTTGAACCGGATCCAATACGTTATAACAAATTTTAATGTATTTGGTTAGTTTTGGTTAGCTGCAAAAGTTCGGATAATTTGAGTTAGTCTTACTTTAATTTTTTTAATCTGTTCCGATACATTTTAGTTCTTTTTGGTGCTTTTCATTACTTTTGTTTAATTTGGGTTAGTAGTTCATCACGCATATGACATCATGTGTGGCAAATGTAGCATGCACTTTTTCGCAATTTGATGCCCCATAACAGCAAAACAGAAACATTTTCAATGTTAAAAGTACTACGGCAGACGTAGCGCGATGAGAGAAATTCTCACAAATGCAGCCAATCATTCGAGAAATGCACCCGGTTAATTGGCTATGTTAAAGAGGACGCCAAATAAGTCAGCTAGAGTAGTGGAGGACAACTCCGTCCGCAAAGCCATCTTCGAAAACTGACGATTTCGCAGAAAATGTGAGAGAAATACTCGTAGCGCGAGTAATGAAGTGTTTAGACTTTTAAGAAGCTATAAATTTACTTTACTAGCTTAATTTGTCCTTTTTATATTTAAATTCCCACAATATTTCTCAGGTACTTTGAACCTTCTGCGTTATACATATTTTAATAGATGAATCAAGTTACAAACTGCCAAATAAATTATTTTAATAGATATTACCTTTATTTATAATGTTTTTGAATTTAGTATACGTTACTAATTTGTATAACTTTATTACATAGTTTTATTCATTTGAATCACGTATTAAAAATTACCTTAATAGCCCTTTGAAATATCGTGTATCAAATAATAACCGAGGAAAAAATTTTGCATCAGCTAATACTTTTTGAATCTCCCCTCACAGACTGCTCGCTGCTGCAGGTAGGGTAAAAACTATTTTTTTACCGTGCTGCGGCTTTTGCGTTTGATCCAAAAACATCAAACGATTTTTGCTAAGTGAATCTACTCGATATTATTTGTACTCTGCTTTAAGGATGCAGATTTTCAGTCAGCGGAAAGCGACGATCAGACAGATTACATCATAAGCTTGAGGTGCAGAAAAAAATTAATTCAGTGTCCTTGCTACTTTATCCAAAGATAAAAATGCGGTGCTGTTATCCAGTTACCACGCATAAAATTTATGCAGATTTGTTTTTATTTTTCAGTGTCCACGCAGGAGTTTTAAACCTCACTGCGGGTCCGCCACTGCATCCACATCATCAGGCTCACACCAGAAAACGACGAAGATACAAAAACATGAACCAACGGCGCGCGGCGTTTCCAATCTAGACGCCGCCAAATGTAATTCTACAGCTTAAGGCCAAAAGGCCCAATAATAATTCACTCTTGATCCGTTTAAAAGAAACCGGCGGACCAAGTGGTTCGTCAGAGAGACTCTGCGCCCAACTCAATTTAGATTAAAATCTAGCCGCTCACACCGAGAATATGGAGAATGTGCTTTCTGGGCCGCTCCGTGAAATCCAGGGCGCTAAATGAGTAACAAAGTGTTACATGAAACATTAACCTGAATACGCAAAAATTTCAATAATTGATGTAAAGTGTCATATTATGCGCCGTTCCCTCTGAAGCCGAATTAAAGTCGCGCTGTGTCTACTACTACACTTAGATAAACTACGATAAAAAATGTCAATAATAAAATGATGGTGTAAATATTATATATTAATTATGATACTCAGATGCAGATATACTATTGACTGTATCATTTAGCATCATGTATCGAGAATCGAACTAACCATTGGCAACAGGGTCAGCGCCCAACTCAATTTAGATTTGTAATATAACTACAGCAAATAAAAATTATTGTAGTATAACTGCTGGCACACTCTTAGTCGAAAATATTGCCATCTGAGAAATTTGTGTTTAGAGTCTTTTCTCCAACCATTAAGACAACGCCGTTGTTGGATCATCGCCTTTGCTGTAAATTTTAAATTACCTAAGATAAAAAATTACCTAGCGCAAACCAAATTACAAACAGATATCGTTGACAAAACTGGCGAAACGAAGGTTTAATAACCACGTTAGATAAGGAGCAGACTTCCTTAATAAATAAAATATGAGAAATGTATACTATTATTGGAAGGTGCTTCTAAAGCCAGAACTCCCAATATTTTCTCGCCTTTCATCCAGTTAAGCTACACTTTATATTTTGTATCAGACAAATCGTTGCCTATTTGCCTCAGTTGTAGGCTGTTGGATAAGGCCGCTTCGGCTCTGATTGCCCCAATAATATTCCAGACGCTAGGTAAAGTTCTGTGTTTTTGAAAGGTCCCAGCGATGTTTTTGGGGAATAATGTTGTCTGAGGAGTACTTATTAAGAATCTTCTAGTTACCAAGCTCAAAAAAAGTTTTTGTAGAGGGTGGTCACCTTATTAGGGCTTCAACTATGGAATTAAAATGTTTTATCACACAGATGTTATTTTATTTACTTAAGCTATAACTTTTAATTTCTTTTAATTGTGGAATGAAGTTGACCATACACTACACTTTGGTAATAGGCAACCGTTCTCGGGCGCCTTTTACTAAGGTATGAAACGTTGATAATTATTTATAAAAGCAGTTTTATCGTTAAGCATTATTAATTTTATTACATATTATTATAAAAAATACCTCCTGCTTAAGAAATATTGCATTTATTTAACTGCCTGCAGAAAGAGGCTAAAATCAAGTAATACGTTAACTTGGCAACGCCACGGGATTAACCAACTTCATATGCTGCCTCCAACGCCCTCCGAGCGATAGAGCCTACCAAAGCTTTTTTATAACAATAGCTACCAGTTTTGACACAATACAGGTCGACCACCCCAATTCAGAAATAATCGTTCTGGGAGATTTCAATGCTCATAACACCAACTGGCTCAAACACCATAACAAGACCGACAACAGAGGTAGAGAAGCTGAAGCATTTGCCATCAGCTGCGGGCTTACTTGTAGATGAACCAATTTGGATCTCAGAGAGGAGCAAATTTGCCGCCCTCCTGGATCCTTTTCTAACCACACCTCCTGATCAGTACAAAATTACAGTTGGTCGGCCATAGGTACTTTCGACCACAAACTTATTACAACGATTTGAAACCTGCCACTACTACAAAAATATCCACTCGTAAAATCTGGCATTTCAATTGTGCCAACTGAGAGGATCTAAGAGAGTTCTACCTAGATTTTCCTTGGCTCGACTTCTGCTTTGGAACTGACGTCCTGTCGCGTCGGTCTGGAGAACACGCAAGTAATCGCCTTAGGAATGGAAGCATACATTCGAAATTCCATCAGGTTACCATCAAAAGTAAAGCCCCGGTTCGACAAAAGAAGCGAAAGAGCCGTATGTAGGAAACAGTAAGCCTACAAGTAGTATTGGCAGCAAAATCAGACCGCTGAAAGTCGCAATTATTTTACCGAAGCGAGAAACGAATGCAAACGTGTCATTGACGAAACTAAGGACAAACACAATCAAATTACCAGGAATAAACTTTTGCAATGCCCCAGTGACTCAAAGAATTTCTGGTCGGTACAAAGGCAGTAAGTAATAACTTTCCAAAAACGCCTCTCCCACCTTTGATGGACGAAATCGCCGTGACGGCGACTACAGCTAAGGAAAAAAACAAACATGCTTGCCGACGTGTTTTCATCGCACTCTACCTTAAACGTCCCACAAGGCAAATATCTCCTCATCATATCCAACATCAACACTACCATGGCAGAAATTAAGTTTCACCACCGTGATATTCGTAAAATCCTCAAGGAGCTAGACACGCAAAAGGCATTAGGGCCAGATGAAATACCAGCCATCGTGTTAAAGAACTGTACCCATTTTTTCCAGATTTTTTTCTCTGCCTTACCGAAAGAGGATTTACCGATCTTCTTGGAAAGTCGCTCGAGTGCAACCTGTACTAAAAAAGGCAAGAAAACCATGCCATCAAAGTATCGTCCAATTGCCTTGCTTCCAATAATCTCTGAAGTCATGGAACGTGTAGTCAATCAGCAACTACTCAAGTACCTCGAGACGAACAGAATAATACGGCTTCCGCAAACAGAGATCGACAGGAGATATACTGGCATATGTCACTCATATATGGAATAGGGCAATTAAGAATTACGCAGAATCTCGAGCGATTGCGTTAGATATTTCGAAGGCATTCGACAGAGTTTGACATGCCGGTTTGCTCAACAAACTACCTCCTTCAGACTGACAGCGTCTCTCTGCAGCTGGCTTGCCAGTTTCCTCAAGAACCGATATCTGCACGTTGCAATTGATGAACATATCTCAGACACATTCACCATAAATGTGGGAGTGCCTCAGGGCGCAATAGTTTAACCAACTCTGTTCTTCATATATAGACCTGCTAACCAAAACCAATAATCCTGTTTACAGTTTTGCAGATGACAGTACCCTTGTCTCCCAATTTAGATCAGAAAAACCAGACAGGAGTAGATTATAACAATTAATCAAGATCTGGAGAAAGTTCGAACTAGGCCCAACATTTCCTTTTCTTTGATATGTTAATTGTCTACTCCGATACTTGATCTGTACCAACTGATGTAAAGGGCATGTCTGACTGCTTGATAGCAAATTGGCCTGCCATAAATTTAGATAACAGTCCTGTGGAAGCTTCTTCTAATAGTAATATGTCTTGGAGATAAACTGAAAACCAACGTGCGATCCATCACATGAAATATAGATTGTAGTTGTTGAATCGTCTTAATCCTATTAAAACTAAAACATTATTCCAATATTTAAAATGATCGGACTCGGGGCATCTCTTCAAAATAATAATACATTTTACATTCCGACCCCGACTGAATTGACTTTGACAAGATGACAAGAATAATGGCATATCTTTTGCTTACTGATCTGTTAGGTTAGTGTGATATGGATGTTATTAGGTAAATAATTGATGCCTTTTGAGGTGCTATATATTTTCAATTTGCTATTATGTGTTTAGGAAGAATTCAATGATTTTTGTTTAAAGATTTAGTTACTTTTTAAGTGTCTCTTATCAGCTGCAGTTTATAGCAAAAGCAACCAAGTGTTATTAAAATTAACAAAAGCTGAAGCAACGCATTGATCTTTATTTAATAATATTAAAGCACTTTCTTTAATTTAAAGTTTTTTTTTATAATAGTTCCTTTACTAAAATACTTGAAGCGTTCCATTCTATTCGGTGATTGTGTCAAATCCATGTTGACAAATATGTGACTTGGGGAATTGTGAATTTTTAATATAGGTTTGGTGTTCTTTCCTACCTATATAAAAAGTATAACATTAACATGGAATCTTATAAATAACAGGTTTTGTATTTTGCATTTTCATTGAGTGGTTTTGTTTTTGTTAATTTAGATCTAAGAGTGTTTCCTGTTTCGAAAATTTGTTACCTATTCGTTTTATTTTATCTGATAAACCAGGAATATAAGAAATAAAGAAGTTCGTACTAGGTCTATTTTATTTTGTCTAATATTTGGTTGACCAAATTCTATAAAACATTTTTGAATAAAATCAATAGGATAGTTATTATTAATCAGAATGTTGCTTAAAATTTCTTTTGCTACGTTAAAATTTTGATTATTTCAAATTGTCTCCATTCCATCATATAGACACAGACTTTCTACAACCCCTTTTTTAATCATTATTAGATTATTTGATTGAAAGTTTAATGAGATGGGGTAATAGGCAACAATTTTCCTGATAAGCATGAATCCTCCACAACAATATAGAACATATCTACAATACTTTGCATTGCCTCAAACCGATTGTTTTTTACGAACTCCACCTAAAATTCTATGGAAGCACACAATAATTGCATGGGCGGTTCCACTTAAATGATGGACTGATACTTAGTTGGTTATCACCTAAGATTAGAATTCCGCTTACATCGATATTCTTTTCACCTTTTCATGGAATCCCATCAGAACTATATGGAATGACGTGAAATTACCACGGAATCACAACAAACATTTCTCGAGAATCTCGAATTTTTTCAAGGAATGCCAACAGTTGGCAGACAAAATATCCATATTGGTATTCCCTTAAAGAACTGCGCACAAAAATGACAAACAAATTATAACTTTTTTGGATTATGAGAACATGATTTTAATTCATTCATTGATTTCTTTTAGTTTAACAAAAAATGTCCATCTGGTATCTGGTTATAATGACACCTCGAGCGATGTCCATTATAACAATGCAGAGAAAGGAATTGACTACAGGTATTTTGTTGCTACTACCATCGAACATTTAAGCATTTATTAAAACATCTTGTTCACCATTTCTCTCGTTTAATAGCAACCAATGAAAGGCCATACTTGCTTTGGCTAGAACGAATGAATAACAATAAAAAAAACTTCCAGCGAAAATTGCCCATTATGCTCTCTGTACGCTAACATATTTTCTATCCTGTTCAAAAAACGTACCTCCGTTTTAGATAATTGACCGGCTGATGTATAAATTTCCTTGCCAGATAATCTCTTCAAAAACATTCAGTAAATCCCTCTAGTACGAAGTTCAGTAATTACCATTAAGTTCGATAATTCCGCTATACACCTGCCTAATTAACACACTGCCGCCAGATGATTTTTTCGCATGATTCACCCCTTTCATCTCCCAATAATCGGCCGAATCAGGTGGCAATCTAGTGACATGAACCGTTTGACGTACGCCGAGTCTCGACCTTTACCCCCTGACCCGACGCCGACGCCCCCGCGTTTTCTCTCCCCCTTATATTCTCCGTCCCGCGCCCTTCAATCTGCGTGACTCACGGTATGGGCCGATGACCGCGAGTGCAGCGCCGCGGCGCGTATAGGTAAGGGCAATAGAGATCGACATTGTATTGTATCGATATGAAAACCATCTAGCTCTAATTATATACTTGGAGATGACGAATCCGACGCTTTATCTTCTTCATTAGCACCCAAAATTTGCCGTTCTATAAGTGTAAAAACAAATCAGAAGGTTATTTGTCTTACTATGTCCATAAACAAACAAAAATTAGTTTTTTGTACATATCAGACCGACCCGGGTACCAGGAGGCTGTCCGTGCTAGAATCCCCAACTAAAAACACTGCAATATATACATCTTAGAGCTTGGATATACAAAATCATCAATCGCTAAACGAATGTAAGGTAAAGAATTAGATCTCAAACTTAAAATGACATTACACACAAGGTTAGTAAGACCCTCTATTACTTAAGCTGTCTTCTTGGTCCGTTGGGATAACAAGAAACAACCATATCTATGCTAGACAAACTTCTATAGGATGGTAATAAATAATGGCCACGGAGTAATCCTAGATCTCCCATTACTTCATTTCCTGAGAGACTGAGCTATAATCTCATGGTTCAAATACTAAAACAGGAAAATATGAAGTAATATATTATATAGTTAAGATTGATGGAATGGGAATTTTTTATGGAACCTGGCAAAAGGATTTTCAGTAAAACTGATTCCAATACCAAGTGATTTATGGAAACAAGAGAGCTGGCAATAAGGGGAAAGGGTGCAACAGGACGTAACATGAACCTCCATATGGATATGTGAAAAAGACCTGAGTTGTTGCTACAAAACAACGCATTTATAAAGGAACATAACTTAAAAACGAACAGTAGCATAACATTTACAGTTTTGGTGAACACAAATCAGGAAGGTCAGAGACTATCGATCTTCAGGGAAAAGTCAGATGAAACCGAATAGAGGAAAGTATAGCCTATTTCGGATAGTATAATTTCAGATATTCAACTATTCAAAATTAGATAGGTAATGTTTTCGAAATAGTATATTATTTTATATGGAGGAAAAGTGATACTTTTCATGGCGCGCTCGTGTTTAACAGCCGAACGGAGTGAGGCTGGTAATAGAGAGCAAGCCATGAAAAGTAACTTTTCCTCCAAATAAAATATGCTGTTTTTTCTTCAAATGTCGACAAATTAATGCAAAAACATCTCTTTTTAATAGTAATAATATCTAATTATTATTAAAGATAAATGGGTTCGCAAGGCGGGTTAGACCACGGTCGTAGGTGGCCTTGCTTAGACCGGTGTCGGTGAATATAATGTAACATAAAGCTGTCAGTGGACACTGTCAACAATAATTATTTTTTAAGATTGCGTCTCCGATTGCGTTTTAATTCCGTATTGATAAGCAGATATTGAGTAAGTGCGATTAAATAATAACCAATTTGTTCCTAAATTAGTGATTTTTAGAAATGCAGTCACAAATTGAGTGATAAATACAAATTGTAGTTTAATAAATCTTGAGTTGTTGACGCTTATTTTGTTATCTGTTTGTATTGTATCTATGTTGCTATGACAACACTTTTACCTCCGCCGGCGGAAAAGTGAAAAGTAAAGCTCCGGCGGAGGAAAAACGAAACTTCACGGCCGCCTACACAGTCGAGTAATGACGGATTTACTGACGTTTGAAGAAAAACACATTTGTTTGTCTTCTAGATAATATTACTTTGAAGCCAGATAAGCAATATTCGACATATTTTATTCGCTATTCATTTACTCGAAACGTTTCCAGATGGCCTTTAAATAATTCAAAACATTCATAAGTGCAATTTACAGCAAAGTAAAAAAGAACCTTCCTTCAAGTTTATTCGCTAATCCTCAAGTTCAAGAAATTTAACAATCTAAGTGAGAAATCCAGCATTTTTTTGATTTTATGGAAAACTAGTTTTTCTACTAATCCCATAGCGTTCGGTGCTCAAGTGTTATCTTTACTATACTCTGATCTATTTAAAGTCACATGCAATGTACAATTAAATTGAAAGTCATTGAATCACTTATTAACAGGAATGTTCACCAAGTAAAATGTTAAACCTAGTGTTACGTATCGATTAGGTTTAACTATCCAAATATCGGTGCAGAAATCACATTCCTAGTACCTACATATTAAAGTCGCCGGCGGCCGAGATACATTCCACGGCTGGGCGCCAAAATATCTGAAAATAGGTGTCCTGAAACCCTATTTTGATGTCTATATTGTTAGCAACCGTTTTATTTGTGGAATGAGGACTTAACTGATCATTTCGGTGATTATGGATAGAATACGATATGAGCATTAATTTGTCTATAATATCGTTAAATTTGGGCCGTATATATTCCAATTATTAATACTAATATATTAAATTAAACATTTTCTCAGTTTATTTAATACAAAGTTAGCAAAACAAAGTGAAATAAAACCTTTTAAAATAAGCAAGAGCAGAACAAATTTGTTAATTATATGATAAGAGATACAAAAAAATAACGAACAGTGGTCTTTCAATTAAGACAAACGCTTATTCACATTAATTTGTTTAATTTATTAGTTCATTTGCTCAAATCTATATCAAGACTTCATACAGGGCTGAAATAGCCATCCAAAGATCCACAAGTCAGGATTTAATCAGGGCCCCATTCTGACATGCATGCTTTTCAAAACTAAGATGAAATCGAATGTTGGAGTATCGATAAAGGGTCTCTCTAGGCCAAGTCTACTGTGCCCTAGTGAGCAATCCGTATCTGACATCATATCTTTAAAACGGGATGGATATAGACAGCTGAGGTTGTCAATACATTCACTCGCAAACAATCATACACCTAAGGCTTTCAGGGGATATTCTCTTAACTGCTTTTAAGATTTAAGAGTCTTTCTTAATAGGAATTACTAACCTACACATCTAATAAAAATACTCATATATCTGAAAATGTAAGTGTCGTTTTGAAGCCAATATGAATATTCCAATTGGGTAGTTCAATCGTAATTAATCAATAATGCTTTTGAATGTGTCAATGTCGGTATGACATTAATAGATGTGTGATATTCAAAACACTGATTAGTTTAGCAGTGACTGATTGGAGTTAAGTAGTAGCCCTAATGCCCGATGTACGATGTATGTGCATTTCTTGGTAATTTTGCCAAAAAGATAATTGCCATAGAAACAATTGTTCCAACAATGGTATCCATGGTATTTACCTCCTTGGTAAAATTATCAAGGGGTGCATATATCCGCCCTAACACTATCCAAACGTATTTTAGAATAGCTACCCATTTCTAATTGTAAATATAATATATAAAATAAATAACTCCAAAAACGGAAAAATTTAATTTCCATGGATTAAAGTTCATTTTTATGACACATTATGCTGTTACCCTAAAAAATATATCAGGATTCGATAGAATTTTCGACAACTTTGCCGAAATTCCTTGAATATTCCATGCTTTTCCAAGTAGTTTTCCAAAGTGAAAGAATATAACTTGTAAATATTTTAAATGAGTTAAAAAAGATAGTATATCCCTCAATACTTTCTAGACGTCTTATGCTAAATGTTGGAAACGATATACCTTTATTATAGATAATGTTGGAAACGAACTAATACAGGGTTTAAGAAGTATTAGGATTAATTATTATGTTTAAACTTAATGATGTCAGCATCTTTAAATGATACTATTACGGGTTGATATTGTCCCTATTATAACGCATGTGATTTAATTGAAATTCCTGTTGTAAATCTGTGATAGAAAATCGGACATTTCAAATAGAGATTTCTGTAAAATCTCAAAAACATCCAACTCGTAATTTAAATATCAGAAGCTTCAAGCAACTTAAAACCATCTAAGTAAGTAAGAATAACTTTTTTAATTCATATGAAGATAACCTTCAAAATGTCATTAGAATAGTTATGTCAAAAAACTGGTTTCTGCATAGAAGTTAATTATAGCACTATTTTAGAAGGACAGTTTTTTGGAGCAAAACATAATCGGTTGGTCACCCAAGCTTTTCCAAAATAAGAAAGCGATTACTAACAGCGATATTGTGGGAATCGTTGCCATTTGAGGATAAGCATACAAGGTATGATCGATCTAAAGACGCTGATCGTAAAATATCTTGAAACTCAAGGAAAAACTGTTAAAATGTCCTGAAAAAAATTGCTTGGAGATAGTTTAGTTAATTAGCTTAATTGCCAGAAAACTTTTGTCAATAGGCTTAGCTCAAACATTAGGAGGTCTGGTAATAAAGACGATATTATTAAAATGTATAATAACACTTAACATAATGAGGAAAGAATCATTATGGATGACCGTCTAAATCAAGAAAGTCGTTGTCTTCCGCAATACAAAGACAGTAGAAAATGTCCACTCATTCACGTAGTGCTCACGATACACGTTAGGTGTATCGTGGTAGTGCTATAATGTTTTGTGGAAATGCAAGAGGTGATGATGTGACACTTCATGGTCAGGACTCCTGGTTCATATACATATGATTCAGACCAAGTTTGGAAGAAAAGCGATAGATTTATTCAAAGAACACCGAGGGATAAAAACTTAGCATAGGACCATGAAATCACACAACGATCAAGATATCTAACTCAGCCTGTTTTATTCGAAATACTGGATGATTCTAATACTGAAAGTTATGTGAGAATGATCCTGCATGGTGTACCATCAGATTCAAGTCTAATTGCTCTTAACGACCAAGAAATTACAAAAGAATCAAGAGATCTAACTTAGTCTATTTTATTCGAATTATTGGATGACTCTTAATACCAAAATTATGTGAGAATGATCTTGCATGGTGACCAGCTACTTCAGATTCAAGTATCGATAATAATGTGAAAATAATCTTGCATGGTGAACAAGCTACCTCAGATTAAAGTCTAGTTGCTCTTAAGGATCAAGAAATTACACAAGAATCAAGTAATCTAACTCAGCCTGCTTTATTCAAACTATTGGATGAGTCTAATACCAAAAATTATGTGAGAATGATCCTGCATGGTAAATCAGCTACCTCAGATTAAAGTCTAGTTGCTATTAAGGATCAAGAAATTACACAAGAATCAAGCGATCTAACTTGGCCTGTTTTATTCCAACTATTGGATGAGTCTAATACCAAAAATAATGTAAGAATGATCTTGCATTGTAAACCAGCAACCTCAGATTAAAGTCTAGTTGCGGATCAAGAAATTACACAAGAATCAAGCAATCTAACATAGCATGTTTTATTCGAACTCTTGGATGGCTCCAATACCGAGAATTATGTGAGCACGATCTTCCATGGTGAACCATCCAAGTCCAGTTGATCTTAAGAGAGTCAATATATAAAAAAAAAAGATCAACAGAAGAGAAACGAAAATGATAACAATTATTAACTATGAAGGATTTGGTGTTTCTAGTGCGAATAAAAACTTCGATCCGGAAGAAGTTTAAGTGAAAATTGAACTAATTAGACTTATTAAAAATATTTAAAAGTGTTATTTTAGTTTCATACATTTTTATGGATTGTTTAATTGTCAGATTATTGCTGGGTACTCATACTTGACAAAAACATTTTTATTTTCTCTAAATTTGCTTTATATTACTAAAATTATCAGGAAAATTAGAAAAACTAAAAATGCATTCTGTTTGTTATGATACAAAATAAATTATATATTTTTATATATTTCAAAAAGTTAACTTAATACAAAGAAGAAATGTAAATAGCCGATGACACAGTAGAAAACTAAATTTGAACCGCAAATTTTAAAAAAATATATATATATCTACATTTGATAGAAAAATTAGACAATAAACATGTCGTAATACCCAAATATCTGAATATCCCAATAGCAACCGCAATAAACTCACGCTAAGCAGAAAACAACAAAATCACACAAATTCAAATAACTATTCAGTATTTGGGGATATTTTAGCATCATAAGAACTGATCACCTATATATACATATGTATTTTTTAAATTTTACTGTTGTTATTATATTATTTATTTTTATGTATTATTTGCTATGGTATAATATTTGGGTATATATTTGTTCATTTTCTGTAAAAGTTTTTATAGCCTATGTATATTATTGGTTTTAATGTATTTTAAATGATATCTTTATCGGTGGGTTTTTTGAAGGATTTAATTTAAGAATAACATAATTTACAGAATAATATAATTTAATTTAGTGGCGTCCTAACAGAGAAATGACGTATCTTAAGAAGCAATTTTTACCAATGAATTCCAAAAGATTATTGAATATTTCCAGGATTCATTAAATTGATGTTGTCGCGAATCTTTTTTAGTATACCCAAAGCCAAGGTAAACTAAAAACGCCTGCTAGAAGAAAAGTTATATCGAATTTTCATACTTATACGGAGCATGTCCAGAGCAATTTTCAAATAATTTCATTAAAGAAGATAAATGTCTTAAATTATATCAGCCATGTATGAACGTTGAAACGGTTTCCATATATTGAACTTGATCAATTAAGTAACGTTTATCATAACTTAAAGCATTTCTCTGTATCCCTATATTTAATGAACAAAGAAAAGATTAATTTTTGAGTGTATTTTATATGCATTAGCTCACATCTCAAGATCAAGATGGAAGATGGTAATAATCTTAGGTGAAGATCCCATTAGTTAAGTATGAGAATGACAAATGGCAGAAAATTATCAGACATGATTTGGCTCTGAGAGCACTGTAAAGACAAGATGGACTCGAGAAAAATGCTAACCAGATGAGATCAGACACTTTCAAACTAATTTTAATTGTCCTGTAGTAATATTCTACAGAATTTCTTCCTATTAATTTACTCGAAACACTTCCAGATCGCCTTTAAATATTTCAGAACATTTATAAGTTTTAACATTTTCAAACGACATCTTTGAAACTTTTACAATTTATAACAAAGTTAATAGAAACTTTCTACAATTTTATTCATTAATCATCAAGTTCAAGAAACTTAACAATTCAAACTTTGAATCTTCTAAGTCCCTGTTTCAATTGGCTGCTTATAAAAAATTTAAATACAAGTTTTTGATATCCCTACAGGGGGAAGAATTGTACAGATATAATTTTGAGTGAAACTCATGACATTACTAAGAAAGTGCCTTTTGTCAATTAATTCAATACCTCTATGATAATATACAGAGTGCGTCCAGGATACAGTACACAAATGAGAGGCTTCATTGTTGATAAAAATTAGTTCTTGAAAAGGAATTAAATTTAACCTCCTTAAATTTTAGATAATTATAGAAGGAGTGGAAAAAATAAAAACATGATTTCAAAATATGAAAATTCTTAAAAAATAAAATAAATATATTTATAAAGCACAAAAACACCAAGGCAAAAGCCCAATAGGTTTTCTTTACATTACATTTAGTACATAAAAAAAAATAATGGTTGAAAGCATTTTTTTTTAATTTCTAACAATTTTCAATAACTTTTACGCGTTTTTAACTCACTATTTCTCCCCCAATGATTTAGTTAAAGAAACTAGAATGGGCCAAGAGTTAACTGTAAGATTGAAGGCTAAAATTATATGCATACCAGTTGTGTTTATTTTTCTCCACTTGGTGAATTCTCGTAATTAACAGATTAAGACAATATGCAAAAACTTAACAAAACTGACTTTAGGAAAGCATCCTTCTTTTGGCTTTGAAAATGAAAAACGCATTGTGAAACACATTAAGCGACTACAACAGTGTGTGCGAAGTATTGCTTTTAACTTTGCCAGATCAATTGGGAAGGAACACATTTTTGGACCAAAGAGGCAGCAAAGAAGAAAAAGCTGGTTTGTCGGTAGCTCGGGCTAAAGGTGAACAGAGAAGAGGTTAATCAGTTTTATGACCTGTTTGAAAAAAAACTCTTGTTGAAAACGACTTGCAAGGTAAACCAAATAAAATTTTCGACATGGATGAAACAGGCATACATCTTATAAATAAGCCTGGAAAAGTAGTGGCCTCTAAGGGTGATACCTTCACATCAAAAGAAAAAGGGGGGATGGTATCAATGATAGTGTGTAACAGTTATTTCTTGCCCCCTGTTCTAATTATGAAAGGAGTACGAAGTTATGATAACAGACTGAAAGGTTTGCCACCGGGAGCGTCAATATACATGAATAAAAAGTCATCGTACAGAAATTCAGAATTATTCTTAAAATGAATTAAAGAAATTTGTACCCAGAAAACCAGAAGGGAAAGTTCTTTTAATTCTTGATGGATACTCGTCCCATGCAACTATTTATAGAATTTATAGAATTAACAACCCGAAATAACATAATATTATTATGTCTCCCAAGGTCCCAAGTCACACCACCCAGGCACTTCAGCCCCTTGACCTTCGTTTTTTCAAACCCTTTAAGGATCACTACAGGCAAGAGGCTCAATACTGAATGGTTGCTAACAAAGAGAAGAACATCACCCGTGGTGCTCCAGGGACACTTATTGTAACGCGTGGCAAAGGGCCACAACAGCAAAAAATTGACTTTCTGATTTCACAGCTACAGGAATCTACCCTTTTAACCGGAACATTGTGCCAGATTACATCTACGCTATATCCGATGCTTCTTTGTCTCCACAAAGTGTGATTGGCGCAGACAATGACAACAAATTTCTCCTTTGAAAGTGATGATGATAGGAACATTGAAAATTCCCACTATTGCGCCACTTCCTCCGAAATATAACGCCACTGCTAATACTCCCGCAATATTTTCGGAAAGTGAGATTACTACTCCTTCTTCATTGGGAACCGATGCCACCTTCCGTCCCATTGAAAATTCTAATGCTATGCAAATGGAAAATTGCATAGAAAATATCGAACATTATGTTTTCGATTTTAATGAAACAATAAATAAAGAGAGAAGTAAGCAATGTGAATCGACTGCTAGTACCTCAAAAATGGGAGTTGATAACGATGATAGGTATGCAGAAACTCGATCAAAACTACTGTTATTTGAAATAGCTCCGGTCTCTCAGATACCCGTCAATAAATCGAAGCGCAAGCAATCAGCGAAAATTTTGATACATGATGATGTACAAATTATTAAATCAAAATCTGAAAATAAGACGCACACAATTAATAAAAAAAAAGGTATGGAAGGACAAATGCACGCACAGAAAAATAAAAGAAGAACCAAAAGGGAAAGAAAAGAGCTGATAGAAGCTACTGGAGATGCTGTAGTAAATGGACAGGAAGACAAAGGCCAAAAGAAAAAAGAAATACGGAGATTGAAGAAATACAGACAACTGCAGCGATTGAGGATATGGTGAAAGAAGACTGCAGATGTGCAGAATGTGACGAGAATTATCACACAACACCCGAAGTTGTAGATTGGATAGAATGCATAGCTTGCAAACACTGGTTGCATGAAACTTGCACCATGTATGGGGATAATTGTAACGAATGTCGAAAGCAGAAGAAACAGAAACTAATGTCATCAAAAAGAGTTCTTTAATTTAGGTTAGGCTAGGTTAGGTTAGGTTAGTAGTAAGGATGTATTTCATTATTAACATATGTATAAATAGATATTTTGGTGTCTAGCTGTATTTTGCCATCTATCCCATGTATGGGCATCTATCAATTTTGACGTGAGCAGCTATTCCGCATGAAGTAGGCAACTATCCTCAGAACACGCCTTTGCGAAATTTTCACGTTTTCTTATAGATTATTGTTTCAAAGTCCTTTCACACACGTTAAATTATCAATAAATGCCATGCGTAAATTACAATTACGTACTTTCGGGTGTATAATAATATTTTTAAATGTTCAAAAAGGCAAATATTGTTAGTATAGGCGACTATCCCACATTTACCCTACTTACCGTAAAAATTATATGCATCCATATGCTAAAAATAAAATATTACCTCGAAATTTACCATAAAAGCCACCAGAAACTGACATCTTAATCACCAAAACATGCCGACATTTTCCGATCCTGGCCCATTTTCCAGTTCCAAATCGTTTTCAGGCAATTAAATGCACAAGGTCCTCTAGAAATCCGATTAGTCGTTGCTAAGCTAATCAGTGTTTGGAATAACACATATCTATTAATTTCATACTGGCATTCAAAACATTGATTCATTTAGCGAGTGTGTGATCGAAATTCAAAGTAGTGGCCCTTAATCTTATCGTAGTATTGGTAATTGGCCGATTACTGACACCAGATGCAACGGATCGTGCATATAATCTAACGAATATGGTTTTGCCCAATTTTATCTCAAAATTGACTATAATGGAGTAAAAATTAAAAGAAAACCAAAAACACAGATAATATGAAGTTAGTTGTTATAATCAGAATATTAATAAATAATATAATACGGTAATTGTCTATAATTGGAAGAAATATAGGTAGATATAATATCTCGACACTAACCGAAAAATATCTTGACTAACCTGCCTTAAAAAAATTATAGACGGTATGGCGTTGACAACATTCTTCTATCCAACTTGATCACCTGTAGGCAAATCGTCGGTTAGCAAAACCATCAGCAGCTTATTTCCATTCAAGAAATGGGAAGACTGGTAACTTATAAGTTAAGCTCCAAATTACTGATGGGTTAATAATACTTCTTAACCAATCAGGGAAAACCGAACACCTAGAAGGTTCATCAGAAACTAGGAGAGTTTGTGTTTGGACTGAAATTCTACCATATTAAACCACATCTAAGAAGCTTTAGTGGCACTCAATGAACAACAGTCAGAAAGTTCATTTGGCTATTTCCGTGTATTCTTAAATATGAGACGATTCTCTTCCGAAATGAATTTGACTCTTATACGGATCATAATATGTGGGGTACAATACATTTTCTTCCCAGTGCTCGCACTGGAGCGGTGCCTAGCTCTATCTCATTTATGAATGGTGGGCTCTTTGGGTGTTAAAATATATGATAATCTAAGTCTGATAATTTCGTTTATTTAGGTCGTACCCTACACAGCAAGACTGTTGAGAACCAGCAAATGGAGTAATAATAATATCACAGCTTATTCAATAACCAGCTATTCATCTCTATCGAAATCGGAAAGTTGGAGTGTCGGGCACTGCGCATCCTGACAGTGCCCTTAGCGGTTCAGTTTCACGGTCTCGTGATTTTTCAGGCCTTGTAATGACACGAAGCGAACTGAATTTAAAATGAATATTCCCTTAAAAATCCACGACAAATTCGCCCGAAGCTGCGGCTATTGCCCTAAAAAGACCGGAAATTTCGGATTTTTATACAATTTTGCCATTTAAAATCGTTTTTAAAAGGATTTTAGACGATAAAACATCGTATTTTAAATTAAACGAATTGTCAAAAGTATTATTCAGATGCCCAGACGTTTAGAAACATATTAACTCATGGCCCTCTTCTAAAATTTTCACTTGACTTTCCCAAATCAAAGGATGCCGCCGCAAGATGAGCATTATAAGATCCTTTACACAAATAGTGCACTATATAAAAATCGGCCTTTCCCATTGGTCGATTCGCATGGCCCTCCGCTCGCTTCGCTCGCTACGGGGGCTCAAGAAAAGGAAACTAACCAGGTGCTAACCTAATCTAACCCAAGACATACCCAAAATCAAGAAAAAAAGCTGTTTAGAAACATAATCTTTAAAAAAATATAAAAAAAGCAACGTTGTTCGAACCCACGTTTTCCAGGTGAGACCCAACGATCTAAACCTCTACACCACTAGAGTTCTTGATAGAAATCGATTGCATCACGCAGACATATCGTAATACGAGATGGATCGACCAATAGGAGAGGTCGATTTTTACATAGTGCACTATTTGTGTAAAGGATCTTTAAATGCGCAAGATGAGTAGCTGGTTATTGAATAAGCTGTGATAATATTCTATAAGACGTTACAAATTTTTCAATGATTGTATCAATTCTCAAATAGTATATTGTGTAACTAGTATAGGAAAAGCACAACTGTGCAATTGCTCGACGAGGCTTAGCCGAGGCCAGCAACACAGGGGTCGCATGATTCAGGCGTTTATTCAAATTGTCTCGCAGTGATGAAATCTATAATCGCAGACATTTTGTCTACAATAACTTGTTTTTTTGCCTATCTAAACGCTTGTTAGATATTACGGTTTATATTTTCCTAAAATATGTTTTATTCTGCTGAAATTACGGCAGTTGAATTTTAACCTAACCTCAGGTTTAACGAAAATATCAGTTAATATTTTCAGTTCGCTACTAATGTGTATCAACAGCAATGGTCAAATTGTACCAGTAAATTTTGCCAAACTAGTTTTTGCCCTGTAAAGGAATGGAATACGGCAAGTGGTGGGAAGCAGATATTAAAGTAGCCATACAACCATAAAAAATCGGAAATTATGTATTAAACAATCTGTGCAAACTTTATAACATTCCGAAACCGACATTTAAGACATTTACTGGGCTCAAATCGAAAGGCTAAGGAAGGAACCAGATCACTAGAACTGTTAGTGCCGAAATAGAAACCATAATTGTACAAATCTTGAAAATGGAGGGATGCTTCTATGGCCTTTCTGTTACAGATATTCGTAGAGCAGCAGATTTTCCTGAGAAAAACGGCATACCAAATAATTCTAACAAAGCCAAGCTGAGAAGGCGTGATTCTATAGGTTTATGAGAAGGCATTCAAATCTCTCTTTAAGACAGCCAGAATCAACCTCCATGATATAAAGGATGTAATAGGCAAAATGTCAATCACATTTTTAACATATTGCAAAATTTAGTTGATAAATACCAAACAGAAGCTACAAGAATTTATAACGTCGATGAGACATAGAACATTCTACTGTTCAAAAGAAAAAGTCAGAAAACTATTTCTAAGAAAGATAAAAAACAAGTTGAGAAAACGGCTATAGTGGTTAAAAAGGTGTTAGTATCACGTTGGTAGTTTGTACTAGTGCATCAGGGCATTATGTAGAGCTAATGCTTATTTTTAAACGAAAGGATGATGGCGGAACTTGCAGATGGTGCTTTACTAGGTTTCTCGGTAGAAGTTTCACATATAGGATATAACTATAGCGAATTGTTTGTTAGATGGCTGTAAAGCTTTATTGAAGCAGTTAAAACCCTCTGACGAAAAAAAAAATAATTAATTCTCGAAATCTGGAGGCGATTAACTTGGGCAAGGATATAATTGCCAGGGCACATTTACAACTCATCGTCTCAAACCGTTAAACGTAGCAATATTAAGGCCACTGGAAGTGTGGATGCGGGAACATTCTGTGCTAGCGGTGACAAGTATATCCAAAAGCTGGAACAATTGGTTTTGTACTAAATGCATTTTCTAAATGCGATATATGACCCATACATAAATAGATGTTTTTTGCAACGCTAATGATTTTGATGAAAGCCATGTTCTTCTGGGAAAAAATTTTGGTACCAACCTAAACAATCCCAATTTTCGGACCACAGTAATACAGAATAGGTACTCAAGTTGATTCATAAGACGAATATGCATCATGTTTCACTATCGATATTACTCATAAAAAGACGAGACACTGCCTTTGAATACTCCGTTTAGAGCAATAGTTTCAGGACCAACTCGGTCAGCAAATAGCTCGATAATGGCCTATCATGTTCCACAAATGCTCAACAGAGGTCAGTGCTCATATCCTGTCTCTGTACAGAAAGGAGACCACAAACACCGCCTCTGAATCCCTCATATGAAGACATTATTTCTCTGCCAGGATCTAGTTAGTCACTAAATAAACGAAGGCTTTCTAAAAATACCCAACAAACATCAGTGCTCACCTCTCCCTACAAAGAAGAACTAGAGCATAGAAAAATATATACTCAATAGCAAGGCAAAAGCGGATGTGAAAGGAAAACTATCGTTAGGCAAATCGAAAAAGTTAAAATGCAAGACAACTCAAATGATGGAGAGACAATTTGAAGACATGATCCAGTGGACTATAATATATCTAAAGAGGGTGCACGAATTCTGTGCAGGCAACTTTATGTGTGTGGCTTTTGTACCTACATTTAATGTGCATATTATATTATCTCTTTTTTTGTTAAATACTCCTACGTTCATTTGTATTTTAATAAACATTTCTATCTTAAAATCGTAGTTTATATAAGTACCAAGAAAAGCACCAGTATATTGGTTGGTATACAAACTATAATACCAGATTACCAGTTACCATTTATCGAACCGCACGACCTAATTTACTGAACTAGTCGTACAAATTGTACCAATTATAATTTTTAAATCTTAGCATTTAGCTGTTTTCGACAAGGGGCGTTTTGTTCAGAAAAGGCAAAAGAAGCTTAATTTGATAATCGTATGTGTCTGAAGCAAATTAGTTACGCCTCAGAAAGCAGAATACCAAAAGTGGTATAACTTACCCGACTTTATCCTAATTATGGTTAAAATGTACTATTTTAAAGTACAAAGCCATTGGCCAATTTTTTACAGAAACGACCAATGCTCATTTGTTTATTAATAACTATCCATAAAACAACTTCAAAAGTAACTATAGTGCAAAAATCTACTTCTAAATTCTACTACACAAGAAGTTTTATCCATAATGCCGAATTTTTGCACTCGGCGCGAGTTTCGCTAACCATGTTAGCATCAGCAGGAGATGATTCAAACTGGATGATGGTAACATGGTTTCTGTTTCGGTATTGTGGATAAAACTGTGTTGAAGCGCATTTTGCCGAAGGTTCCAAACCTCAACTTAGTTTAGTATTCTATTTACCTCGTAAATTATACAAAATATTCAACTAATAATTGTCAATTTCGATCTTCACCCAATTTTTTGTGGCCTGTGAAAATGTTTAAAATTGTCAAAAAGGAAAAGTCACGTGCCAAGCTAAAAAATCGGCAGGTAGGTATCGATTTAGTTTCGATCTCCAGTAGCCGCGGTCACTCGATCATTGTCTAAAATCGCATGAAAGGAAATGAGGGATCTGGAAAGCGCACGGATTTGGAAATAAAGGTAGTCTGTCATTTAAACCTGGTGTGCCATGTTATAGCAATTTTCCTATTGGTTATAACCCTTGATTATAATGTAAAAAGAAACTAGAATATTACATAACGAACGCTGGAAGTACTAATCTTCAAACGAGAGGGATATTTAGCACTTCGATTAACCGAGAGCGGAAATCCTCCGAGGTGACCAGTTATGAAAATGACACAAAACGCACTCTTTAGATTTTTAAGACAACTATTATTAATATCACACGAGTGTTGAAATCGATTTTCAATACGTGTGTTGAAAAGTACTTGTCGCCTCATCCACTCATGTCAAATCAGGATGTCAAATCAAATATGCCCTCGAATTGACAGCATCCATCATTTATTCATATACAGTCCTATTGAAACTACATTTCGACAAGTGTTTTGAAACATTCTCCAACACGCGAGAGATATAAGGCCTTTCTAGCCACGTTAACCGTGCTTTTTCTTTCTCATTTTAATTTCAACCATTATTGGCAGATTTTTAACTTAACGCCCTCGAATTATCGCCCAATTGCCTTGCTTCCAATAATTTCCAAAGTCATGGAACGTGTAGTCAATCAGCAACTACTCAAGTAACTCGAGAACAACAGAATAATCAGCGACAATCAATCCGGCTTTCGCAAAGAGAGATCGACACGAGATATATTGGCCCATGTCACTCATATATATGGAGTAGGGCAATAGAAAACTACGGAGAGTCTCGAGCGATTGCCTTGGATATGCCAGCCTCTCTCTGTAGCTTGCCAGTTTCCTCAAGAACCGATCTCTGCACCTTGCAGTTGATGGACACATCTCAGACACATTCACCATTAACGCGGGCGTGCTTCAGGGCGCAATACTTTCACCAACTCTGTTCCTCATCTATATTAATGACCTGCTGACCGAAACGAATAATCCTGTTTACAGTTTTGCAGATGACAGTACCCTTGTCTTCCAATTTATATCAGAAAAACCTTTACCAGCGACTGAGACTTATCACCGCCGACAGGAGCAGATTACAGTAATTAATGAAGACCTGGAGAAAGTTCAAACTTGGGGCGACAGAAATTTGGTCCAGTTCAATGCTGCAAAGACTCAAGCAGCCACGTTTACCAAGAGGGCCAATACGGCGGGCCCTGACATCATTATGGCAGGATCGATCATTCCTTCATCTTCGTCAATCGGGTTTTTTTTTATGGTAGTGGCACACACACTTCGTGTGTGCGAAGATGTTGATTGACACGGTTCTTGAATAGTTGTAGGTTGTAATTAGTGGGAACAGATGTCCTGGGAGTTAGTTCCACAGGGATGCAGTGCACCTGACAAAAGAGTTCTTGTAAAGCGATGTTGGGCGTCTCGGTCAACAGCAATACGTCCTGGCATGACCACGTTGCTAACATTGCAAAATCAGTCTTCCAGAAGCTTGGTGTGCCATTTCGCAGCAAAAAACTGTATACACAGCAGCAGTTGCTCTTGCTCTACAAAGCGCAAATAAGACCGTGCTTAGAATATTGCTCACACATCTGGGGTGCCGCACCGAAGCACACCCTAAAGCTGCTGGATTCCATTCAGAAGAGAGCTGTGCGTCTTCTCGCCGGGACCCGGAACCTGGATAGTCTGGAACACCGCAGACATGTGGCCGAGATGTTCTGTTTTACAGATACTTTCACGGCAGATTTTCCCATCCTCATCCCGCCCCTGGCAACGCCTGTGACAGTCATGACAGACGGCAAGAGCGCACCAGTTCGTCGTACAACTGGAAACACCTAGAACATCGCTTTACAAGAACTCCTTTGTCTGCATGGCGCACTGCGTCACTGTGGAACTGACTCCCAGGACATATGTTTTCCCCTAATTACAATCAACATCTTCGCACACACACACCGCTCGTCGAGCGCCATAGGATCTCCCTTTAGTGCGTGTGTCATTACCATAAAAAAAAACAGTGTTTCTTTACCTCTTGTCAACATATTTCATTACGTACTTTGATTACTGACTTAGGCCAATAATCAAACCAATAGAGATACTTGACTCGTAATAGTATATTATGCAATGGCCATTTGATAATGGCTATATTAAGACACGAGCATGAGAGCCTACGGCTCGTATCGTAACAAATGCGAGGGTCTTAATAGCCATTAAATGTGAGTTGCATACACTATTTTTTTCTACGTCCAGTCATAATAATGAAAAATAATCTTTCATTTTTAAAATTTACTAAGTAAATTGTCTACACACATAGAAAAGAGTTTTCAAACTGAGGGAATTGACGTTATTCCAAGAGCATATTGACTTTCATATGTGGCAAAAGAATATTACTTTGTGTCGAGAGAAGTATATCTTCACCTCAGCGGATTCAAATAAAAAAAAAATGTCTGAACTTCACATGTTCTTATGGCGAGGAAAAGTATTTCAAAATAAATATTTATTTCTTCCTAAGGAGAGGAATGATCTGAACTGCTCGCTGTTTTTAGATCAAGAGATCTTTTCTATGTGTGTATGAACTGTCAAAATTGTTACATTTTAAATCTGTCATGATCATAGCTGATGTCTTTGATATTGACCGAATATCACAGTGATGTTGAATTTTGATTGGTTAAAACCCAGTTTAGTAATGAAACGTCAGTATCGTAATGCACTTCATTACGATACTGGGTAGTAAGTAAATGTCAAATAAAACAATTAACGTATAGGAGTAGAAAAAAATCTTAACACAAATTGGTAGTTACCAAGCCTATCTGACAAGACAAAATACTTAAGAGACCAACAATCTTATGAAATATACCTATGTAATTATCGCCATAATATTTTTTTTGTAGATGTAGATATTAGTAGTATATTAACCACAGTTTAGACAACTATCATTGCCTATGTGACGCTCAGGCAATAAGAGTGTCTGTTTAAACTTTGGTTAATAATATACAAGTTTCAACAAATTAACAATTTTAATATACCGCTCATTACAATTAATTCCAAAATAATAATAATAATAAATGAGATCAGTTGACGTCATGTAAACTTATATTGCAACCTCGAGTACCATTTTGTGAGTTAACCACACCGCCATCTTGTCCATCTAATCGCGTTGTTGCGAAATCTCTAGTCATTCATTGTATTATATTTATTTTTATCACAGTCTAAATGTCGTGTCAAGAAAACAGAAAAATACGTAGTAGATACAAACGCGTGCAAAATTGCGTACACACATGGCTATCGGAGCGTGTCATTAGTAATTTTTAATATTACATTTATTTACAGAGATATAATAATTATATTCAAAATTGCTACGACGCATTTACTTAAAAGCAGGCGGCGGCGTACATTCAAGATTTTGTAGGAGGCAGTGTTGCCAGACTTACGTAATAGTAGGATGCATATCACAAAGCGTTTTCTCATAATAGGTTGCTTTGAAGAAAGAAACAGAGAAATAGAGAGGAGAGATAACATTCATTTACGGAACAATCGCCAAAGTGTGATAAAAAGCGCCATTCTAAGGTGTCTATTGCAAGAAAGTATTTTAGTGTATGATTTCCGCGATTCAGTCAAGCAAGCAAATTTTACATATTGAATACACTTTAAAAACTTTTTTATTCACATTTACGGCTGTGTCGTGTATCAGATCGCCATGATATGGTTTCAAATAGTTCGATGCCGATATTTACCCCGCCACCACTCTATTTCCTTGTTTTACCTTATACAGGGTGACAATTAGACAGAACATAAGTGGATGGTTGTATTTTCTACACTAAAGAAGATATCAAGAAACAAAAAAAAATTATCATTTCTACAAAAACGCGAGGGAATAAATATTACGTATTTTGGGGAACACCTTCATCACCCATTCTGAAGCACCCTTATCCACTTTAAAATATTAAATGGCACTACTCTACTTGTGGCACCTCTCTGGAAACCTTAGCAAAAATGCTCTTCAGCGATACCAAAATTAATGAGATTAAAGTACGAACTGTTGAGAAAACATTTTCAAACTGGCTTTTACAAAATTTGGCAAAAAAAATTTGAGATTAAACGTAAATAATGAAAAGGATCCCAAGCCTCAATAGTGCTAAAATTCTCATTTTTTTTTTCGCAATAACGCAAATGCTTGTTTTTTGTTCTTTTTTGTAAAATCTTCAATAAAACTTGCATATTGTAAATCATTTAAAATTGAACCTACTTGCTGTTGTCAACACTGTGTCTTTTTTTTATTTTAATTCCGAAATTGTGTAAATTGTGTATGCTACTGAAGAACGCGTAGAAATGATTTTTATGATACTCAGGGTACGCGCTATTTGAAACTGTCGTTACTTTTAATGTTAGGCATCCTGACAAAACATCAGCCACGTTACATAACAGATTTGGTTTCAAAATTTCAAGAAACTGGATCAGTTGATAATAAAAAAAGACAACAGTCTAGAATTTTTGATGAAGATATGCAGATTGGGGTTACCGGCCAAGTTTCTATAAATGCAAAAGTGTCAACGCGTCATTTAGCTGCAGTCACGGGCGTATCCAGACACTATGTTAGGAAAGTTATGAAAATGCATATATATTTTATTTCACCCCTACTGAAATGGTCATGTGAATACAGATCTTTTGTCACTTGAGTGCCGTTAATCCACAGCTTTTTGCAAAGAGGCACACTTAATATCCCCAAAAGCTCAATGTTTGGGCGAGAATACTCAGAGACAATATCACAGGTCCTTTTATTATTGAAGGAAATTTAACCCACCAAGTTTAAGCTGAAATGCTCAACCAAACTATAGAGCCCTCGATTGTTCATGAACTTGAAACCCAAAGTGACTTACAAGGCAATCTAGATTTGAACGAAGAGCTTCGTCCACTTCCAGCAGTATGTTACGCTGCTGTGAAAGAGCTGCTGGGCCAAAATTATCCAAACCAGTGAATTGGCAGACGAAGTACAATAGAGTGGCCATCAAGATCATCTGACCTTACTCCTATGGACTTTTTTTTGTGGCCTTAAATTTAATCACTAGTTTACAAAACGCAACCGGCAACTCTGAAAGAATTGCGTCAGAGGATAATTATTGATGCATGTCAAAGTATTCCAATTAAGAGGCATTTTTCAGAAAGTTAGGGAGGAATTTGAAAATCGACTTCAAAATATGGAATTCATTTAGAGCCCTTAATAAAATAATTTTAAAAATAGCAAAATCATGTATTTGCTTTATTGCAAAAATTTGGCACTACAATACAGTAATTTGGGCTTGAGATCCTATTTCATTAATTACGTTTATTTTCTAATTTTTCCTGCCAAATTTTGTAAAAGCCAGTTTTAAAACATTTTCTCAAAATTTTGCTATATCATTTCGTATCTCGTTAATGTTGTTATCGCTGAAAGGCATTTTTGATAAGATTCCCAGAGAGGTGTCACAGGTGAGGTGGTAGTGCCATTAAAGATTTTAAAGTGGATGAGGGTAGTAATTCCGAGGTGGGTGAAGATGGTCTAGAAAATACCTCATTTTTACATCCCCCCCCCCCCCCTCCCCCAACAGGTTTTTGCAGAAACGGTATTTTTGGTTTTTTTATATCTTCTTTAATGTAGAAATAGCCATTATAAGTTTTCAAATTGTCACCCTGTATATTTTTAAAGACTTAAACGTAACTGAACAATTAAGGCTGATTTTAAATTTAAACGTAAATGGAAGTAAAATCTATTGGTACTAGTTTTTTTTTCAAGAAAAAATAGCAAAATAATGCCCAAACAAGCTAGTAAAAACCGCGCCTCGATGTCTTGTTCCTAACCTATCCCTCACGTTCTATGCATTGATTGAGCCTCTACTATTGCGTAGAAAAAAACTACAGCTTCAATTTCGGCTCCTGGTAGGTTGCGAATTGCATTTCGAATCCTGTATTCCTTTGTCTTGTCTAGTTGTAGGTTGAGTTTGAAATACGATGTCCTTTAACCGCTCCCATAAATAGAAATCTAAACGGGTTAAGTCTAGGTATCTGGGTGGCCATGGAAATAGACTTCCTCTTCCAATCCATCGCTGTTGAAATACTGTATTTAGATGTTCTCGCACATTTATAGCCAAATGTGCTGGACAACCGTCTAATTGCAAGAACAAATTTTGCCGTATTTGCAGTGGCACATTTTCTAACAAAATCGGTAATTGGGTGACCAAAAAATTTAGAAACACGCTGCCATTTAGTGGTCGATCGAAGAAATATGGTCCAATAATGTTGCCTCCCAGAATACCGTCACATTAAGACTCCAACGTCCGTGAAATCGCGAAACCTCGGAATAAAAATGTAATAGGTAAATTGCAACCAAAATAATTTTATAAAAATTCTTTATTTGCTTTAAAATAAATGTTTTGATATGATAAAAAAACATTTTCAATGTTAACAAATCTATCTTTGCCTTTCTTAGATGCACTAATTTAAATTTCTCAAATTTGATCTGTATTTGTAATGGGACAAGTTTTGATTTCAAATTTATATGTCCAGGGATGTCTCCCTATCGTATTGGTCAAAACAGAAAATTTGCAGATTACATCAGTATCTCAGCAAAGTTAGAAAGTAGAGGAAAATAAAAATTAAATAAATCACAATCGGAAGATACCTACACAGTAAACCCGAAGACGATTAGCAATCCAAGCAAAACTAAGCAATAAAAATGTTCTATGACCTATAGCGATAATCAACAAAAATTTAAATATGATATTTGATAATTTAAAAATGTCATATTTTTCTTATGTCTTTAAAATTTAAATTTGTCGTCAATGAATATAAAGCCTAATCGATATAATAAAATAAATTAAATGGAGAGTAAAAAGTGTCGTAACAGAGCGCTTTCGGCCTAAGCAATTATCAGTGTTCCCTGAAAAAAGAACCACCCATTATAGCGGAGAGTCAGAGACTACTGCAGAATTTTTAGGTAAAGAAAATTATCAAATTGACATTGTTATGTTTATATACAAAATTTGTTAGAATTTGAAAGGGGTTAATTATAAATGTAAATTAAGAATGATGATTTTTTTGTGATGTTTTAATGAGTAGAAAGAAAGGAAAATGGTGGAAGTTCTTTCGCTTACTTGTCAATGGAAAATGATATATCCATGAAGATAAACGAACACATGAAAATTTCACAAAATGTAAGTCACATTTTAGGAAAATGGTTCACATAATTTAATTTAAAAAATCTTTAAAAACAAAAACGAGGTAGAACGTTTTTGAGTGAAACGACAAATGTGTCGCTGTTGACAGGATACGCCAAGAATTGGCGGTAATTTTAAATTGTGTTGTAAAAGTGTTAAGTTTAGAAGATGAAAATAAATAAAAGTACCTAATTGTCTAAGGTATTCCTAAAGTACTTACAGAAAGGCTGCCACTAAGCTAGATGAAATTAACAAAATTATATGATCAGTATTATGTAGTCCAAATTAGGGAAAGAATATTTGAAATTCCTGTTGACCACATCAGTGTTGTTTTTGCAAAGGAAGGAAGTACTTAATCAAGTGAAAAATAGAAGACTAAATTACGATATTAAGCCTAGGCTAACTCAATTCAAACGGATCGAAAAAGAAAAGAAAGAGCTTAACTAAATAAAAAGTAACTACATTAGGAACAGACCTCAGTCCAAATCAACTCGATTTACAGGAGTGTCTCCCCCTTCTTTGAGATTTTAATTAGGTAGTACTTGGTGACATGAAAACAAAATGTTTTGTTAAGGGAATTTAGATCCAGTGTGGAAGAGATGGGCAAGGCGGATTCCGCCCAAAATGTGGGTTATAGAGTTGAAAATAAAATTAAATTACATTCGCTTATTAGAAATGGTTTAACAATTTTTAATAAGGGAATGTAATTTAATTTTATTTTCATGTGTATAACTCACATTTTGGGCGGGGTCCAATTTCTGCAGCAGTATGCTGATGTGATTGATACAGTCACAGCGTTTATTTCCCTATAGTCACAGATATGTTGCATATTGTTGTACGCTTTTTAAAAATAGGGCCGCTTCGGCTCTGGCCCCAGGGTGTCAACAGCAGAAGTGCTAGTTTAGTGACCCCAACGAAGCTGAAAACCCTAAGATAACCAGAAAACGGACGTTGTTTCGAAGTACAAATCTGCCCCCGTTGTGACCATCTTGTCAAGGTCAATTCCAAACTTGACAAAGTTCACGAGCTTTTTACTGTTTTAAGTGCATTTACTATTTTCATTTTTAGATTTTTCGTCCTTGACAATGGGCTCAGGTTTGTGCCTCGAAACGTCGACCATTTTACCAGATATTTTAGGCTTTTCAGCTTCGTGGGCCACTAAACTAGCACTTGTGCTGTGTACACACTGGCGCCAGAGCCGGAGCGCTCGCTCCTCGAAAAACGTACACATGAAGTTGAGTAAAAGGTAAAAATTTGTAAGATATCATAACCCAACCGTCCTGCATACTGCTTTAACATTTTGACAATGGCTTATATTGAAGGCTAATAAAAGAATGAATAAACATAAATATATTATGGACAGAAACCAAAAATATGGATTCCTTTGTTACTATTCAAATAAATAATCAGTGTAAAAAACTCAATCTATCGAAGATTTTAAATCAAACCAACAAGAAAACATTAAGATGTACTTTTTGTAAAATATAAAAAATGTATTAATTAATTCGTCAAACTATTAAGGTATTGCTAAGCTAACAATTTTCCCAAACAAAAACGTGGGCCTCATGGTTTTATGGAGTCAACCTACCCGATTTATTTTCAACTTCGATAATTTATAAACTTGTAGGGCAAAAAGCTTACAAGTTTCAAAAATGGTATAAAAGTAGCGACAAAGACCGGTGAGGCCTTATGAAAACTTTTTCCTATTTAACTACCGATAATTTATTTTATCATTATTTATTACATGTATTGACACTACCCTGGACAATATACACCAGAAAACAAAAATCCGAAAATTCGTTTCGAAATTAACAATCCGACAACGCCGCCTTGTGGGAGTCTCCCAACCCCGCGGAACCCGCTATCCAATCAGCGGCGGCGTTGCGGAAATAACCTGTGTTTGTATTAAAATGTTGCCGGCGATATTCGCGATCCTTTCACCATCTGCGGACCGCCGAATCCCGCGTGTCTGTCTATCGGACATATTTGCGGCAAAAAGCCGACTTTGGCGTCTTTCAATAGATTTATTCGAGGGTTGCAGAGTTTTTTTACGGGCGTTTAAGAACTCTCGTTCGGTCTTTGAACGCCACTGACGCTCTGAGCAAATCAAACAGTGACAGGGTCACTTAAAGGCGCTTGTAACGATAGTTTGGGCTATTTGTCGAGGATTGGGGAAAACTTTACTCTTGTTAAACTCAAAGTTTTAAAGGGATGATTTAAATTTGATAACTAAGGAAAAAACACAAATAAAATGTGGGGTTAGTCGATATTCCGGATGCAAAATAGTCGTCTATTTAGGCATTATCTTATGGGTATTTTTTAGGGCTATATCGAGTGTTGCACCTTGTTCCCTGAAAGCAACTGCTGCGCTGTGTTTCAACAGTGACAGTGTCCCTTTAAAATTATTATATTTTAATATTCGGGCTATTTTTCGCATTCTTTTTATCCTAAAGGACTGGCAATCTATAGTGACAATTCTGCAATGTCTGTTAAAACATTAAAGCTATTCACTGAGATATTGAGCAGATCACATGTTTTTTTAAGTTTCCATCCCTGAAAGGAATTAATCAAGTCAATATAAAATTGTCCATAAAATAATTTCGCAGATGACAATTTGGTGATGAGCAAATGCAAGACCAAGACCGTGCGTACTATTATGATCTGGTTCTTACATAGGTACTATATTAAGCTATATTCACTGCAATATTGGGTATATATCATATTTATTTATGATTCAATCCCTAAAAGGAATAAATCAAGTCAATATAACATTGTCCTTAAAATAATTTCGCTATTGACAATTTAGTGATGAGGCAAATGCCAGACCAAGACCGTACGTACTATTGGTCTTGTTCTTACATAGGTACCTACTACTATATTAAGCTGAAATATTGGGTATAGATCATATTTATTTAAGAGTCCATCCCTAAAAAGAATAAATCAAGTCAATATAAAATTGTCCTTAAAATAATTTCGCTATTGACAATTAAGTCATGAGCAAATGCAAGACCAATATCGTGCATAGTATATTGGTTGTTGCATAGGTGCTGAGTCTTGTCTTGCTCTTACACGCTCATTCTTGGTATTGATCTTACATAGGTACCCACTCAGTTCTGGGCTTGCTGCAACAACTTTTAAAGGGTTGCATTTTTGCACCCTCTAATAGCTCACGATGTTATTGGTTTGTTCCAGAAAGCAAGGAGGTAACTGGACTTTAGTTAATTGCTTTGTGTAGGATCACAAACAGAGCAATTGAAAAGTTCTTAAATTGGTGTTTTATTATATGATATTCAGAATTATCAATAGTTTTTTGTTTTGCTATAATTTTGCAGCATAAGTAGGTATGTAGACTGCAGTCAAAATAAGTAGGTATACGATTAATTATTTAATGGGCTACATAATTAACATCTTCGTCCAATAAGTTGATTATTGTCCTATTAAGAAATTCACAATGTATAGGTACCATTTGGTACGATTTGTACCGGATCAAATAAAAAAAAATTAAGACGACACACGCAGTTCCGTTAGTTTTGTATGAAATTTCAAAGTCCATTTTTCGTCTAGAATTTTTATAGTTTTTGCCCTCTCATGGGGTCACCTGATATGGGTGTTATGAACTTTATATATTGTAATATACTTTATTTTTTCCAACACCGCTTTACAAAAATGTTAGTGATTTAATAAATGTTCAACATTTAATATAGTTAGTGTTATTAGTAAAAGGAAAGTTACAAGTGTAGGACCCTGGACCTTTCCTTTTACTAATAACACTAACTAAATTGAATGTTGAGCATTTATTAAATCACTAACATTTTTGTAAAGTGGTGTTGGAAAAAATAAAGTATATTACAATATATACCTAATTATTACTTCTCGGTTCTATATAAATACTAATACCATAATAGTCATTTACTAAAAGACTCAGCTTTAATTCATGTAAATTAACATTTTATATTAACATGTGAACACCAATTCAACAGTAATCCAGGTTATGTGACCTATTGTGTTTTATTATCTATTTTGCTCTCCTAAATACCAACGGTAGTCTTCAATCTATGTATATAGAATGACTCACAGAGTTTGACTAATATAAAAATATTATGTGAAAAAATTAAGTGAAGTCGAGATGAAAAGGATTAACTAACACAGCCAACCTACAAACCCTGCATTCGACACAAGAGCACCCTTATACCAAAAAAAGGTTAAGTAGGTATACACTTATATATAAAGAAGAGGTATTAAGCTCTTCGGGAAATTCTTGGAAATACAGGTTAATTCGTATACCAAAGCGTGTTCGGACTCCATCTTCCATCAAGAATCTTTAAAGTTGACGAACAGATATTTTTATGATAAGAACGAATCTAAGGCTATACCTCTGACACTGCATGAATGAAATAATTTGCTAATTTTCTGACTTTAAATATAGTTTGACCAACTTTATTCAAAATAAATAGAACAGCATTCGAAAAGGCATCTATCTATTATTTCAGAATCCATCTAAGTGATAAATTGATAAAATTCCAAGCGCTCGGACAGCCAATGGTTGCGCAAAGATGCAGATAAACCTAATAAATCTACTACAGTAAATTATGAAGAATATTATAATATAAATTTGAGCGTGCAGGCAAATGTAGCTAAAGTTGTAGTCCTAAAGATTCCAATTTACGATGTACAAATATACTTTATTTTTGAAGTGCCATTTCAACTATATTAAATTAAATAAATCGTTTTATTTGTATGATAAAAAATAGCAAACATTGTTGATAAAGGAAAAAATAACGTAAGGAAAATAAATTGAATAGGCATGGAAAATTATATTTATATTCCTGTCGTTCCTGGTTGCGAATAAATTTGACTACTTTTAATGACTCTTTTAAAACACAGACGGAAGAAATTTACAAAACAACTCAATTTTGTGAAATCTAATTATCTGCAAATATTATATAAAACCTAAAAAGAAAAGTTGATTAAACTACGGATATTTCAATTTTTTCCACTCATTGACCAATGTGCGACGTGTTGTACTTTATGTGTAATTATTTCAAAAATATTTTATAGCTTTTGTGCTTTATCCCAACTAGCAAATATAGTTCCCAGTCCTTTTTAAAATGTCACTGCCCCTAATGTATAGTTCCTAGACTCACCCTGCCACTTAAAATGTTACTGTATAAGGAATAGTCACTTTGAAGTATATTTCAAGAGTGACCGGTTAGTGCCTACCTACCATAGAAGTGGAAAATAAACACCCCGATTGCAAGTGGCAAACATGTAATTTAAAAAAGTGGCTGGAACTACCCAAATCATCGAATATGACACCATAAAAGACCAAAAACTTTATAGTAACTTTTTAAAGTAGCGGTCACTAACAAGTGCTACCATAATGCCTCCATTAAGTTTTTGTTACTTTATAGTAACAATTTAAGTTATGGGGTAGTCGCGGCCACGACACCTAGTTACTTCTAATTTATAGTAACATTGAAAGTAGCAAAATGGTTACTGCTACCTTTCTAGGTCACTATAAAGTAGCCGAAGATTTTAAAGTTCCAAACGGGTAGGGTTGGCCTAATATATTATTGTTCCCGATACTTTATGGAAGCATATGGAACTATAAGGTATTTTTCGGATTAAACGGCCATATTTTTTTCATGACTTTTCAGACGAACAGCCAAATGGCTCAAACATTTTGCGTTTTCAAGCTAAATATACCTAGACTAAAGCTTTTTTCCTTAGTTATATTCTTATTTTTGACGGTGGACCAGTATTTTAAAGTTTCACGCCCGTTTCAAGCAAATTCATTTTTTTGTTTTATTACTACATGAGTTTTTATTGCAAATAATATGATAATTTGAAATGTTTTGAGAGGCGCTCGAAAATTTTGTCATATAAACCCACTATTTTATTCAGTAAAGTCGACTGCCTTTTGGAATTCACCTACAAAAGGCGTTAAAATCGCATGGTAAATAACAAAAAAATAATAATGACTTCCATAATTATTTTCCATCATGACATTTATTTTTATGAAGTGTGAAATGGCATGAAGAAGTCGCTGCGAATAAAGTTTAAGAGTTTAACGAAAGTTCCACATGTCGGTGGCAAACACTTGGCTGCCACGAACCCGCGACTAGGCAGCTTCGTAACAGATAAGTCGCATTCACCAGTAGGCTACTTTATGGTAACACATCATAGTAACTATTTTAGTGGCAAAAACTACCCAAGACACTACCCGGCTACTCAAAATCTTTCCCCATTTTGGTCGCAGTTACTTAGCAGCTACGAATATACGACGTAGCCGCCGATGGTGACCGCCCACTTTGTAGTGGCTTTCATAGTAGCAGTTACGTATCTGCCACCATAAATGCTAGTTGGGATACTTCTAATAATATATCTGAATAGAAAAATAATGTATTTCGCAATTTTTTTGAGTAATATCAAAATCGGCAACTGGTATTCGGGCACGATGTAAATTATGCCAAAAAAGATGCAAGGATTGGTAGCTAGATTGAAGAAGCACCATCAGAAATATAAAGCAAAGGGCGAGGACCCAAGTCAAATGATGGGAGCAATCGAGGGAATCATAGTCCCCTTGGTAAATGAAAAATATTATACTTAATTAGATGTAATTAAAAAATGTATTTATTATATTATAGGTTACGCCCTTGGTGTGTGTTTTACTGACGGCAGTCCAAATGTACTTTTTTAGTTTCTTCTAAAATTAATTTTTTGTTCTTAAAATTAAACAAGTATTCTATTTTTTGTTGAATAGCTATGAAGGCTATCTATTTTTTTTGGCGAAATTCAATTTAGAAATATTTTTCTTAATCCAGCTGAATATCTAAAGATTTTGATTGTATTGTTACGTTTTTCCGTGGGTTCCGACATCACAATTTTGACTACTTGAAAATAATGCTCTCTTTATTCTCTATCACTAAATACAATTGAACACACTAAACTACTCTTAAAACTTTACAACTAATAGATCTTTACAATTCAGCACTCAATGATTAACTAAATACTACACGCGTTCTACCCGCTATTTATAGCCAGTCTAAAATATATCGCGAATATTCCGGACGAAGCGAGGCCTCTCTATTAATCTCGACCAGGACTGCACGCATCGGGAAAATACCACAGCTCTCGAATCCTCTAGGACGGCGATGACTCATACGGAAAGAGCGTAGATGCCACAAGGTTAGTTGTATAGGGTAGCACAAAAACATTCGGACGGTCGCTAGCCGTGACAGTATGAATAAATGAAGAATGGTAATTAAAAAGTTTAAATTTAGACGTTAATATTTATTTTATTTCCGAATGAAAGTTAGACACAATTATTACCTTTGATTTTCTTTTTCAGGTTATTAAGAAGATGAAGATTATTATATAAATCCAATACCTTCTACATTAAGGACATCATCAACATTTTCAGTCTCATCAATCTTCGACAAGCCAAGAAAAGTACAACCGTTCAATAAAACGTCCTAAGTCTTCAATTTCAATTAAAAATTTTATCATACGAACTTCTTCTGATCAACAGGACAACATTAATAGACAGCAAAATAGGTATATATCTGCTATAAATGCGCCAGATCTGGATACAAACCGCCAAGTCGGAAAGATATATAAAAAATCGATTATTAGACAAAGTTCTTAAGGGGGAACAAGATAACTGTAAGAATGTATTGATAGGGGTGTGTCTATGGATGGCTGGTCTATCATAAGAAATAAGCCAATAATCCGCTGTTCTGTTAAAAAAAATGGGCCTATTGTGTTAGTTGCCACTAAAGACCGGATTGCATGCATTTTGCGTATAATACATATATCCATTTCTTGCATATTTTTGTGTTTTTGAAGGAGAAGAACTCGATTTAGATTGCGTTTTCCCTAAGATGATAGGTAATAAATAGGCTAATAAAGTATATAAAGTAATAAACTATTATTCTATTGAGAAATTGCATTAGTCGGTGTGGTCTTCTGTTATTTATTTGTTCACATTTGTTACAGTTTACAAGAATTATTGAGGTTGTCGTTTGTTTGGTATTGTACGCCCAAGTGAAACTGAAAACGAAAGTGGCGGTTATGTCGAAAATACGGTGTACTTCGTGGATTAAGCCTTATCCAGAACTTGTTTTGGACGGGGATTATGTCGTTTGCCAGCCGTGTTCAAAAGTTGTTTCCTGCTCAAAGAAATTCCAATTAGACCAACACATTAAGAAGTCGTCTCATATTGCTAAGGTTAACAAAATGAAGTTTGGTCCCATTCAGTCAACGTTGAAGTAGTCTTTTGAGACGTTTAAAAAAAACCATGGCCATCACTCAGAACTTAACGAAGATCTGTCTAAATTGTTTTTAGCTGCTAATATTCCTTATACCTTACACATATCTTAACGGATTTGGTTAAAAAGTAGTTTTTTTTTTAAATAACACTGAATTAACAAAAAGGGAAGGCCTAAATGAAAAACAGCTATTCTTCATAAAAGTTTCGCTTATGTCTTGACAAGGTAATAGAGCAAATCCCATATTTGTATCTTGTAAACTAACAAGGATATCACAATAACAATATTCTCATATTATTCTTCCGCCAGGTTGTGTCGCTCATCGTGTAGCATTCGCGACCTTCAAATTTTACTCCCAGCGCGCGTTAAGAAGTTTCACTTCAAAAAAATTAAGCGAGTCTGCTAGTACTAGAGACACTGATGTGCAAACATATTCTATATCTACATCATCGACATGAAAATCTAATGCCACCTTAGGCCGCGTGACGCCAGAATATAGGCAACCACTTATTTGGCATTGGTTGCCAGGCGTTAGAAAGAACACGTTTTACACTAACGGTTACAGACAGCCTACAAAACACATTCCCGTCACACATACCGCCTGACGTGCGTTACATTTGCAACGTTTACATTAGAATGTCTAATATTACACTTCACACATAGCCCTCCGTAACTGACCAGCCATAAAGGCTTTTCTGCAAAAATATTCAAAATTTATTGCTCCAGATGAGACATTAAGAAAAACGTAGTCGGAAAAGTGTTAGATGAAATAAGAACGAAATTGGAACTAACTATATCTATATTGTCGTCGACGAAACAGCTGATTCGTGTGGTTGTTGCATAGTTAATTTAATTACCGAAAAACTCACAGAAGAAGAACCTGGAAAAGCTTACCTCCTAGCTGTAAAAGAACTGGAAAAAATAAACAACCGTACAGTTATACCTGTTTTATTCAAGAAAGATTAACACTCTTTTGCCGAATTCAGTTCCTATAGATACAACTCTTGGACTGTTGCCCGATGCTAGGGTAATATAAAGGCAGGACAGAATTTAAAAATATTTTATGAGCATTTAATTCATGTAACTTGCCTAGCACATGGATTAAATAGGGTTGCGGAAATTATTCGAGCATCCTTCCCGGTTCCCGTTGGTCAATCACCTAATATGTGAAAAAATATTCAGAAAGACCCCATTAAGAGTGCAGTTTTACAAGGCAAATTTGCCAGGGGTACCAATACCATCTGACCCTGTCGTGCCCAGATGGGGTACCTAGATTCGGGCGGCAATATTTTATGCAGATAATTTCCAAAAATTGAAAGATTTAATTTCACAAATGTCTGATGATTGACAGTGCATCCAAAAAAAGTAAAGAAATATTTCAAAATATTAAAGTGGAACAACAGTTAATGTATATTAAGTGTAACTACAGTCGGACTTGCCGCTGATGCAGTTCGACGGCTGAGGGGCAGAGGAGAAAAACCCTACAAAAACAGGTGGCGGCGAAGGCCGTCAGTAGCTGTTTTGATAGGGGCTGAGTGAAATCAATTTTCTTTATCGCATTCTTTTCGAAACTTATTACCCGCGCTGTTGACTATATGTATTTCTAGCACAGTATATTGCAACTAGAAGAATCCTGTACGAGTATACCAGAGTCGATAAATGTAATGGAAACGTGTACAAAATTACAAACAAATGAGGTCAGGTAGGAAAAACAGTAGTAGCAAAATTGTAAAATTTTAAACAAAAAGCACAGGTTTTAAGGCAGGTCGTAAACATAATGTCAGGGAAAACTGTAAATAATTTGGCTATTGAATCTGCCTTAGCTGGAAAATTAAAATTTTGCCCTATAACTTCAGTAGATGTGAGAGATCGTTTTCTGTGTACAAACATGTCCTTAGTGATAGACGACACAATGTTTTAGTTCAAAACCTTGAACTTGAAGCACACGTAATAACTAGTGAGTTTCATAATTTTTCAAACTAAAATTAATATAAGTTCGATATAAATTGACATAGGAAAATTGTATTTCTAATGTAATAAAGTAGATACAACTTAATTTATTTTTATTCAATACTCAATTCCCTAATTTAGTGAAAATTTAATTTAGAAAATCAAAACTTAGCTGCTTTATTACTGCATATTCATTGCATATTTTTGTATATTTAATATCCCGCATAAATTAAAAAAAAGCTGCATATGTGTATATTCTTAAGGCTTTTGGTTGCATATAATCCGGTATTTACCTAGTTACGACCATTAATACCTCAGATAAATCTCCCACAGCAGACTACCTGGAAAATTTGGCAAGTCCGCATTACCAATACTAAGCATCAGTTTAATTGCATTATTGGGAGCTTAGTGACAGACAATGGCACAAATATAGTCAATAAGGCCAATTGTTGAGTCAAGATAACACCATTAACATAATTTCATATGGTTGTTCAGCTTACTTTTCAACGTGCTCGCGAAAGATTTAGAGTTGAAAAAGTCACAGAACATGCCTCAAATAATAAAATATTTTAGAAAAAATCATATTACACCGTAATAGTATTTGGTTCGTACAAATACGGTCAGGTTCGGTTTTAACAATGCTGTGGAGGCTAGATGCTCGATAATGTGTCGCGCTTTAGAAAGCTACCTTTTTAATTGGGCCCTCTTATTCGAAATTTCGGAATCACTTGATGAAATCGATAAAACAATTTAGTTAAAAACTCTGAATACTGGTCTTAAGTGTAAGACCAATACCATCGGCTTTAAATGAAATTCAATCTGATACTTACATAGTTTGGGAGATGCTGATTATGGAAACTCTTTAAATTTGTCAAGATGTAATTACACGTCACAAACAAGCCATAACTTCAGCTTATATCAGCAGTAATGCTAAATCCAAAGTTGGAAAAAAATATATTGTCGCCAGAAGAAAAATAATCTGTTTTTTACTATGTTGCAGGAAATTTTAACAACAGCAATATATTGCAAATTCTTATTAAATTAAATGCAAACACAGAACCTTTCACTTTCACTGGATCTTGAATCAGTGCTAAAGCTTTAGATTGGATTGGGAAACAATAATTTATTATAAAAAAAAACTGCAGGTGTAGAAAGAGTATTTTCTACCTACAGCCTATACCACTGGCTTTTGCGATGAAATCATTAAATATGATGATATAATTTTATACTTATAATATTCTATATTAATTATTTAACTTGTTTTTCATTTTCATTATTTAAACTTAATATGTATAAGTAAATATGACTAAATTAGTCTAGGTACTGTTATTTTTTTGTTCCTTTTTAAAATTATTGTTTTATTTTTTAGAATTTAAGAATTAATATCTTATGTTAGTGTATCATAATAATAGATACGTTTAATAAACTTTGTTTAGGTTTCAGCTAGATGTATTTTGAGTAAAATAAAAATATATCACCTTATTAAAATATTAATTTAAAAATAATTCAATTAAAATCCCTTCCAAATATAAAAGAATATATATTAAAAAAAATCTCATTTAAATCAAATGAATCTATTTTTTTTTATTAAAAAAATCATGATTTTTTCCCACCATGAAAAAAATCCATTTGTGTTGAGCTTCTCATTCTCGAGATGTTGATGTTAAGATAGACTGATGCATCCTGCCTAGAGCGATCGGCAATAAATTATTAATTTAAAGGCTTTTTGAAGAAGTCTTTGTGCGATTTAAATTAAAAAATTATCCTATTACAAAGTTAAGAAGAAGACATAACGTTTCGTATAGTTTCCTGCTCCTCTGAAATTGCTAATAGAACATCATCTTATCCGAATAAACAAATTTGATTTGAAAGGGCTGAAATTTCCTATTTTATTGATCGCCGAAAACTACAAATGCAGGAATGGTCAATAATTAACATAAACACAAGTACGCATCATAATGAGATTATTTCGAAATATGTTAAACAATACGTTATTGGCATTTAGACAAATATGAATGATATGAAATATATTGATACGCTGCAAGTAATTAGATTTTTTTTTCGTATAATTTAACTTATTTTCCTATTTCTATCGTAATCATGCATCGTGAACGTATCTCAAATACATTCCAATAACAGGCAGTAATTCAATTTGCATTAATTAAAACAAAACAAAATTTATTAATGCCCGACCGACAAATATTTTAATTAAGTAATTTTTGTCCCGTTTATGGTGTGTGTAATTTTTTTATATTAATGGTCCACTTTCAATACGAATTAATCATCTCACAGAATCAACTAACCGGAATCGTCAATTTAAGTATTATAGCATGTACTTAGCTTTTCTACTTTTTTACCAATTGGAACAAAAAAGAAGCATCCCCATTTATTGGTATAGGTAGACAAGAAAATAGACTTGGTAATTATAAGATGAGATAAAGTTAGCGAAATTCCTACATATACAGCCTGTACCAAATTAAGTCGGCACTATTGCTAACTTTCTTATTATAAGAGCTACGAACGTGACTAAATTAGCAAAGTAGTGTAGTTTCTGATGCCGATTATTATGCCGATGTCAAAAAAACAATTGAAATCAGAATCACGTGGTATTTTCAAAAATGAAATTTGTTTAAATGGAAATACCTATAACTGTTACAGCAGTTTGATAGACAGTGAAATTCTAAACAAAATTTGTCCTTAACTACAAG
>MU181963.1:82091-111535 GCA_016904865.1 Pissodes strobi
TACATAATATGCTTGTACTAAGTGTATGTAATTACATATACATATTGTGCGTACATATGTTCATAATATACGCGACATGTACATAAATGTTTAAATGTGTATATTCTCATATCATATGTATTATGTCCATCTTTGCATATAATTTGAGTTTTCGTCTTACTTTTCAATCTCTGTATTCAGTTTCATTCATTATGTTTTAAATATTTTTATGTGGTACCTTGTATGTATACGATTTAGTAACTGTTTTGATAAAACAGATTATGTACATACTTTTCTAAAAATGTAGTAAACACCCCTCGTCTCAATAACTCGAAGTTCCGATAAGTCGAATTTTTTTTTCGGCAAAAGCCGCTTCGAGTTATCGAAGTTCTACTGTATTAGATAGCATTTACTGTGTAACTGGAAGTAACCCTTATGTATACGCCTTATTTCTCACATTATTATTAATTTTAGGAAAAAATCTATAGGAACGTTTTTTGTAGAAAATTATACGAGGAATATTTTTTATAAAGGTTTTTTTATCAAAAAGTGGGTAAAGACGGCGTCCTAGGGGATGAAGCACACTATTTAGGGGTGGGAACTTTTCAGTTTAGTATTTCTCATGTCATACCTAACATTCCTACCAATTTTCAAAACTTTCAGAATTTTATCCAATGTAAATCGTAATATTACTGAATTAAGAAACGTTTTTACCGAATGAAGCTTTCTAAAATGCAGCAATTTTTTTTCCAAATATCTAAAGCACCATTAAATTACTAATAAAATTATCAATTTGTCCTCATTTAACTGTTTTTATTTCTCTTATAGTTTCCGAGAACCCAATACACTCACCACCAATTTAGGGCACATTTAGGTATGCATGACAAATAATGACCATCAGGTCTTGGTGCCTATCAAGATGGTATATAACTATATTTTTTATAATTGTGCATGAGCTCAGATAATACAGATAAAAAATATCATTTAAAAAAATCACACACAGCACAAACAATCGGTTTTTATTGATTCTTTTAAATATGCCTAAAAATTAGCCGGATTTAATAAATGCTTTTCCGAGGGTTTTCCTTTTAATATTTTAATTTTTCGATAACCCTTGTTTCAAAAATTTAATTAAAATAAAACTATTTCGTGTAAGTATGCAACTACGCTTTAGTGCGTAAAGTAAATCTGACATATTTTTGACATTTAAATATAGTTACTGTCAAATTGACAGTATCTGCTACCAATTAAAATAGAGTCTTGGTGCATAATATATATTATATAACATGTGTCGAAACGTGAAAATTCCTCCAGTTGAAACCGTAATTTCACACGAGTAATGTATACATACTATTTTTCCTACAATCACCTATACTAACAGAAAGAGCACTATTTAGATTCTTAAGAAAACGATTAATATCACACGAGTGATGAAATCCACTTTTCAATACGTGTGCTAGTACTTGTCTCGTCATCCTCATCTGTCAAATGAAAATGTCAAATCAAATATACAGCAGCCACCACAATGCATTCAAATAGAATGGTATTGAAATTATTTTGCAACACGCGTGTGATGTAAGCCGTTTTTAGCCACATTAACTGTGCTTTTTGTTCTCATTTCATAAGCGGTCGAAAAATTAATTTTTCTATTTGGCGTTCAAAATTATTTAATTTCGATACCGAAATGGGGTGTCAAAAAGAACCTTTTTACATAGGTAATTCATCGAATTAATCGGTTACTCAGTTGATATTTTGATTGATCTAAATACTTAATCGATTATTTAAAAAATATGTAATTGAAGAATCGGTTATTAATCCACTAATCGATTATTTTTCCCACTCCTCCTAGCTACTAAAGCTAGACTGCGCCACTGGTGTGTGCTTTAACTTGTGTATTGTAAATCATAATTGTATTATTTCTTTTTGTAATATAAATCATTTATTAGTATATTATTATTATTATTATTACATATTTTAAATGCCACTCAGACATTTGTCGCCCTGTAAATTATAACATATGCCATCATAACATCAGAAATGATTATTAATACTTCCAGAAGTAATATTTAACCATTTTCATTATTTAGAAAACATTTTAACTCAAATTAGGCTAATATCACATTAGTGCCGCAGAACAGTCCCTTTGGGGGCCCCTAGCCCCTAAACGTCATCGATGATACTTCAGCTTTAATATCAGATGGCCACAAACTGCACTATATAAAAAATTGGCAAAATTTTACCGAAACCGTTTGTTAATGCATTTCGTATATGGTATTTTATATGCAATAGACCAATCGATATTTCATTGCATTCTATACATACTTACCAATTTAAATTATGCATAAATGTAGTCTGATTTGAACAAGGGTTTTTTAAATATTGTAATAATAAAATATAATTGTACTGTTAATCACAAATTGCCTACTAATAGGCAATAGGAGCACACAAAAAATGAATGAATATTGCAAATTAACATTGAAAATACGGCACTCTGTTAGGAAATAAAGTATAATATGGTCTGTTTGTTGCACAATTACCGAGATATTTGCTAAATGCATAAAATACAGAGAAAAAAGCTAATACAAGTTTAAGACCTAAAAAGGAAAATAAATATATTAATGCTGTTGAGGAAACACCCCAACACGTGTAGAAACTATCGTTTTTCACCGTATAGTTTGGTGATAACACCCTGTATGTATGTAGAATGAATGAGCCATAATAAATCCATGAATATATTTATTTCACCCCGACTACAACCCAATTTCTACAGGGTTATTCATTATATTTTGACACCCACCTGCAGCCGTAATTACAGGTAACGCAACTTCAAAAGTTGTATGGTTTTTAACTTATTATCTTTTAGAAATGTCAACAGAAAAAAATTGCCTCTCAAATGTCAAAAAACCGCATAACCTTAATTTTTTTAAATGAAACACCCTGTATATTATTACATATTTGGATTGTGCGAGAAAGTCTAGACATATTTCATGAATTGTCCTATACGTATTTCTAACGGTTTTTGAAATATTGACAGTTGAAAATCGACCATTTACCAAGTTTGACAGCTTGTAAAATCTAAACGGCTAAAGATAGAACAAAACAGTTTGCACTTTCCTAGATTGTTTTTTTATAAGCTATCGTATGACACTAACTTTTTATTTAACCAGAGGTTAAATTTATCCGTGATTTTTTAACCTCTGGTTAAATCTACAGTTAGTGTCATACGATAGCTTATGAGAAACCAATATAGAAAAGTGCAAACCGTTTTGTTCTATCTTTAGCCGTTTAGATTTTACAAGCTCTCAAACTTGGTAAATGGTAGATTTTCAACTGTCAATATTTCAAAAACCGTTAGAGATAGGTATAGGACATTATTCATGAAATATATCTAGACTGTTTCGCACAATCCAAATATGCAATAACATATAGGGTGTTCCATTTAAAAAATTAAGGTTATGCTGTTTTTTGACATTTGACAGGCAATTTTTTTCTTTTGACATTTCTAAAAGATAATATATAAAAACACCACACAACTTTTTAAATAAAGTTTTTTTGGATTACCATTAATTACGGCTGCATGTGGGTTCCAAAATATAATGAATAACCCTGTACATTAAAATCAGCAACTGTCAAGTTCTTTAATGCCCCTCTTAGTTTAACCCTGGATGGTCGATTCCATCCGATACAGCTAAATGTCATTTTGCCATTTCGATTGGGGTCGATCCAAGCGCTTTCAATTTAATATATTCGTATCTCAGTCAGTAAACAGCAGTCTGTCAAAGAAAGAAAGAAGATGTTTTCCCCCTCTCAGATAGAAACCGACGCCGAGCTTTCCCGCTTTATTGTCCCTCCCGAAATCGTAAGAAAGATCATATTGCAGTTTAGTTCAAAAGTTCGCTCGAATAGCGGTAAAACGTGCTGTTCTCTGGCCAAAGGTCAAATTCCTTTTTGCGCCAATTTCTCTTGTATGCACAAATATTAGAGAATATTTAGTGCACCTCAGTTATCTTTGTCCAAGGTTGGACGGAGACCTCCTTTTGGATTTTTTTAAACAATTCTTCGAAGTCAGAACGATAGCGCCCCCTTTGGAAAATTGAAGATAAGATGACGGATTGACATTTCTGGTCGAATTTCTGTAAGCAAGGTGAAAGCTGGATTTATGGTTTCCGTAAACACAAAAATTAAGTTTGGAAAATAATTAAGTAAAATATCTCCCCGTTGAAGACAGGTAAAGCAGAGTCAAGGTGAAAAGGTACGGTGTGTGAAAGTTGCTAAGTTGGAGAACGAAAAGTGTTAAAATAAGAAAGATAGAAAACTCATGTTTAAATCAAACAATCAAGACTTTTTAGTAGATATTCCTAATTTTAAGAAACCTTTTGTAATATTAGTTTTAGGCTTGAATGGACGAATGCCTGCAATTATTCTAAGAATTGTACATATATAATTTCTATTTAACATAGAAAACGCTGTTTATTTATATCTATAATATTCAAATGCAATTTACACCTGCATTATTAAAGTAAATTAAACCGAAAACATGTTTCAATTCCTCTCGCTACCCTATAGTAATACAGTGCATTAAAAGTGGTTAATTAAGATACCACACCCTTCTTTATGGTATTAAAGAATAATAAAATAACTTGTTTATCCCGACCAAATGCATTTAGTAAGTTTGTCGACCAAAAGCCAAGAAACTTTAACAGTAACATACAATTTTAGTAACATGAGGGAGAAGAAGAACGTGAACTAAAAATCCAACTATTTCTGCGTATATTCATCGGTATCATCAAGTTTCAAATCACTCCCGTTCTCAGCCGGCTAACGGCGCTAAGGTTTCGAATTTGGTGTTGCTATTTTCGTTTCCTCGTTTCAGTTTCATCGAGCCTTTCCGTTTCATCGAGTCTCAAATCTCACCCAACGTCGCTAAAGAATTTTTCACTTCAATAATAAATACTGGCAATTAAAATAAGAAATGTTACACGCCACACATAGCCTCTATGACTGTGTCTATGACGCACAAAGGCTGCACCTCACGTAAGAGGCAGCAAAATGAGAGCTGAGTGGAGCTGACTCGATATTAACTTTAATACAAGTTTTGAATATTTTGCCATGGTTCTTAAAGAATATACTACAAAGGTGGAGACGATGTAATTGGTTGCTTTCAGACATAAAAAACGTATTCTTAACCAAATTAATGCCTACTACATTTCAAGAGAGCTTCATTTAGCAGATGAATTTTCAACTAGCTATACTATATGGCTTACCTGTCAAAGATATCCTGTGCATACTTCTGCACGCGAAGCAAAGGGGTTAGAGAGGTGTCGTCCCCGGGAATTCGTACATCTGAACAGTCACCTTGCTCGAAACCTGCAAATTTTTGAATTTCTTTATTATCGACGAAATATTCATTTTACAAAGCATTAACATACATTTGTACTTAAATACAATATGACAGACTTTTTTAAGAAATAATAAATGTTCAAACCGTTGAAAAATTATAACAATTACAAACTCTTCATCGCAAAACATGTCTCTTGAATCCATACAAGCTAAATTCGAAAGAATCCATTTTAGATGTCTGGCTATATGAATATCATTAAACGTAATAGATGATAATGAAGGTGATTAAACCAAGTCGTTTAGACGTTTAAATACGAAAATCATATTTATATGTGATTCGTACAGTTCTAATTTATAATGGTTTAATGTCATATCTGTCAATAGCGGATCAAAAAACAAAGGATCGAAGAAACGTTTCTGAACATTTTCAATATCTTGTACGACAATGGGAGTAAGGAGAAAGTATCATTGAACACTATTCGAGACCCGAGCACAACACAATTGCATATTAATTAGGAATAAAGTTAGAATTATTCCTGTTTAGTAATAAAATCAAAGTAGATTTATTAAAGGTAAGTCCAGTGACCCGTACAAATGATTCCAACAGATAGATAACCACTTTCAATAGACCATGCACCCATAAAAACCGTTAGTATATCTCTGCAAAAAGCCCTTATCAATGTCATTTAAACTGGTCCTAAAAGCTTCTAGGTCGTCAGCAAATAACAAATGTACTTCCGGGAATAATATTACTAAAATTAGATAATATAGGTATATATTTATAACATCTTATAATATCACAATTTAATGCAAGGGCCAGTTGAATATATTGTTAGACTACTTTGAAACACTTAGTTGCAATATAAGTAAACCAAGTTGTCAGTGTGTGTTATTAATTTGATGATCACAGTCGAAACGGAAACTTTTGATATGAAAAAACTACAGTATTTTGCCGATAAAACCAAGGAAATAGTTATTTTTGTTACAAGTACCTAAAATGGAGTTTTTCAGTACGAATCATTGCGGTTTCCGAGTCCGGAATAGCAGATGAGTCCTGAAAAACTTCATTTACGTACGTGTGACAAACACTATTTTTTGTCATACGCTCCCAAATTTAATTTTTATTTATACGCTTTTTGCAATTCTTCAGAACGCAAAATTTGCAAATTTACCATAATTTTTGAAATCATAATGTACGACAAAGTTAGCTAAGAATTTGATATCGTAGCAACTATTTGACAATTTTGTCATGTCATTCGAAATTTGACATTTAGACATATTGAAGAATTTTGGAATAGTCCGTAAAAGTTGCCATGACGACTTTTAGGGACTAGGCCTAAAAAGAAGCATTTTACGGACTCAAATGAGTCCGCAAAATAGCTATTTTTGGGAGCGTATGACAAAAATATATAAAGATGGTGCTGTGAACGAAAAACGGAAAATTTCAACGAAGATGCTGTACTCGTGTTTTTCACAGAGAAATACAAACATTATTTCTCTGCCTCAACGCTTTGGGCACATTATACCATCCTAAGTAACGTTAAAAATGATATCGATATCAGCAAATTTCACAAGTTAATTGCCCTGCTGAAAAGAAGCGAAGAAGAATATAAGACAAACAAAAACCAAGACACTAACAGGGGACCAGGTTGACACATTTTACTCTAGACAACCAGTTTTTAATGATAAAGATAGCTCTTATTTTTGGTGTGGCATGAGCCTGATGTAGAAGTAAGGAGTTGGTTCAATTGATGGTGAATGGTGTACCTGATTCGAGCCACTCAGTTTTGATTAATATTGAAAATACCAAAAACAAGATCGATAGGAATTTTGTTGTTCAAAATGCAGGTAAAAATATTGTCAATTTTACTGAATTCTGTCAGAATTATATGGCTTTAAAAAAGGCTGACACTCATCCGAGATTTTTCGCTCGGTATAAAAACAATCAATGGTATTGTACTGTATGTTCTCGGGAGTTTAACTGCACACTGCGACCTAGAAGATCTATTGTGCCACCCTGTCCTGCTCAGCCTTTCAGGGTGTCTCAACGGCTATAGCAGTTCCTCCAATCATATAGCTTTCAGGAAGTTTAGGATGTCGGATGGCTTCAGGGCAGGTTATCTCCCTCCTCTATTGTGAGCAATACTCTAAGCATGGTCTTGTTTGCGCTTTGTAAAGCAAGAGTAGTTGCTGCGATGTGTATAGCTTTTTGTTGCGAAATAGCGCACCAAGCTTCTACGAGGCTGACTTTGCGATGTTTGCAACGTGGTCATGCCAGGACATAATGTCGCTGACCGAGACAGCCAGTAGTCCAATTGACGAGGGTGAAGGAAATCCTGCAATAATGATGTCAGGGCACGCCGTATTAGCTTTCTTGGTAAACGTGGCTGCTTAAGCATTAATTTGGACCAAATTCCTGTCGTCCCAGTTTCGAACTCTCTCAGTCGCTGGTAAAGGTTTTTCTGATCTAAATTCGGAGACAATTTTTGGAAGCAAGGCAATTGGACGACAGTTTGATTGCGTGGTTTTCTTGCCTTTTTTGGTACAGGTTGCACTCGAGCGACTATCCAAGAAGATGAGTATATCCCCTTTCGGGGTCACAGAAAAAAGTCTGGAAAGAATGAGTGTTAGTTCGTTGGCGCAGTTTTAACACAATGCATATATTTCAGCTGGTCTTGATGCCTTTTGCGTATCCAGCTCTTTGAGGATTTTACGAATATCACGGTGGTGAAACCTGAAATCCTGCCATGGTAATGATGATGTCGGATATGATGGGGAGATCCTTGCCTTGGAGGACGTTTAAGGTAGAGTGCGACAAACATTTCGGCGAGCACGTTTGCTTTTTCCTTACCTACAGTCGCCGTAACGCCGCGTTCCTCCATCAAAGGTGGGAGAGACGTTTTTTAGCAAGATCCATCTGGATCCTTCTGTTCTCAAATTACTTTGGTTATTTTAGTATCATCTGCTTTCAAGGATTATTCAATAATCTCGAATAATGTCCCGTAATCTCAAATATTCTTGAATAATCGTGTAATCTTGTATAATGCAAATTACTTACAATTAGGGATTTTTTCTAGGATTTTTGTTTTAATATTATTTTGCCTCTATTTATTTATATGATTGATTTTTATTTAGAATCCTGCATTAAACTGTATGGTTAATTAGCAAAGCAATTAGGTACAAACAAATTAGTATTTAAAAAATGTTAGTCAATAATAAGGTAATGTTCCAACATGCTGTTAAAAATGTTGCAAATCTCACTGAGCAACCCACCACTTGCCAAGGCACTATTTCAAATCCGCAGTTTAAAGTGCACTCGAAACTATGCCGACTTCTCAAGCAATTTCGAACATTCCAACAATATTTTGATAACTTCAAAAAAAATTTTTTCTCGACCTTTTTAAAAATTATTTGTTACGTAATAGAATATTTTCATGTGGCTGCTTACTATCAAAAACTAAGGCGAAAAGTAATTTTAGGAGGAATGAAATATTTGTTCCTTAATTATCAAATATTACAAAGCCTTGAAATATTTTTTAAATTCTTTACATTGCTTTTCAATTGACTTTTTCTGGTAAAAACAACGACTACAAAACAAATAGGAAACCAAAGAACCAAAAGATAAAGAAACTTCTAGCTCAGAGAGTCCCAATAGGACTGCAGCTACGAGCCTGGAAGATATTATTGAGGTTGATAATCGAGAGGACGATATAAAAGAAAAACTAATAAAAACAATGTTACCCCATTTATTACGATAACAAGTCGTATCTTGGAAGAATTATTAAAAGCATTATGGTAGTGTTCTATGTGAGATTAAAATTCCTGAAAGTAGATACATTTATTTGGCCTCGAATAGCAGGAACTAGAAAAAAACATATTTTTTCTACTGATGTTTTTAATAGCAACTTTTCGATCGTTATTTTAGTTTTAAAATTACATGTCGTTTGAGCGTTATTGTATCGGCTCCAGAATCTGCCAAAAATGTCAACAACTCCGAAAACGAACATACAGGCCATGGCCTGTATGTTCAGTAACCATTAGAAGTACCAACTACTCGGCCCTGCTTTTGGTGTGGCACCAATAGTGTTAATATCCACTGAAAGGTAGAAAATTTAAAAGCTGAGAAAAAAATCTTAGATCTTAATGTGATGCTGAACGTGGTTAGAAGTACTTCAGAAAAATATTTACCAAATTAAATCCTTCAATAGAGCCTTAGCTAACCACTAAACATCTTGAAATATTTGTTTTGGTATTGAGAATATTTATTTGAATGAAAGATGCTGATATTTCAATGTTTTCCTTCTTTAAGAATGTGATTTCTGCTACTTTAATAAACCCTTCCATATCTTCTTTGGAAAATAATCGGGACTTTTTAGACGATGATTTCCTTTTTAAAATTCCGATTACATTCGTAGGTCCACTAATTCGAAAATTTTATTCAGATAATACATCGTTCGAAGCATTGAGTAAAAATACTTCATAAAGTTAACTGCTTTTATGAATCAGACAATCACGGGTATAGAAACTAACCCAAACTAGCTTTTCGGAAAAATTTTTGACGTTCTTCTCGTCGCACCAACTTTAAGTTATGTGGAAGTTTGCCTCGTATAATTTTCTTAACTGTTCTGGCACAAATGTCACCAATGCATCACTCGCTGCACTTTCGACATCGGAACCTTCCAAATGAGCGCATTTCTTTCTTTTTTCCGAATTAGTTTCTCGACATTTCTTTGACATTTTAATGCAAAAGCAGGTGACAAAGTTTTTAAACGTGATCAGATTTTATTTAAAATAAACTATTTTTTATTATAAAATGAACAGTAGATAAATTCTTGCACATAATACTTTACGAAAAAATCAACAAAATACTTTATGGATTTTGTAATATTAGGAAATTTAAAACTATATATATCACTGTCTAAGCTTCTTTATTTTCGTTCTTAAAACACCTTTCGCTAATGAAAAGATTTTATTATGTACCTAGTAAATAATTTATAATAATATATAATTTGTAAAATAATCGAGAAAAAAAAATCCCTATTTACTACCTAAGTACTAAGCTGCATATTCCCTAATGTACCTACTAAAAGTCAGAAAAATACGAAAGTTGTAAGTAATTTGTATTATACGGGTTTACACAAGATTATTATGAAATGACAAAATTACTCAAGAATATTTAAGAATAAAAGATGTTACTCAAGATTACTGAATAATCCCTTTAACTAATGACTAATTTCTGTCGATTTTAGTGCCCCAAAATTGGACTGTAACTGAATGTTATCTGAAAAATATGTATAGAACATCCTTAGACATATTCGATATATGTTGTGTGTTGTGTGCCGAAAAAATAATGTCGTTGCACTGTTTTGCTTACTTTTCAAAATGTACCAGACTACGTAAGAAAACTTAGCCAGTTCCAGGGCGCTACTTTTCTAAAAATAAATTAAACATCTATATTCCTGAAATAAGGCAATTTTGAAAGTATTTCAAATATTCTGTATAATACAAGCAAGAAATGTGTATCACAAATTTGTTAGAATCAGAGTGCTCTAAGAAAGATTTTGAGGTACAGAATATTTTGTAAAACGACCTAGCAGCATCTGAGTTTTTTTTAAACCCCACGGTAGCCCTATGTGCTTTTTACGAGTGGGTTAACATCATATCATTTGAACCAGAAAGTTATGAATTAAACTCTACCTTTAAAATTGAGTCGTATATTATAAAACTTCATATGACCCTAAAAACAGCCTCAAGTGTTTAAAAAAAATTAAATTTATATCGTCTCGTCCCAATACAGCATACATATTCTTCTTACACTAGATTAGACCGTAGCACTTATTCCATCCCTTATGACGCTCCACGACGTTATATAGAAACGTCGCGATTAACGACTAGAAATCCGGTTAATACCCCATGAAAACAACTCGTTCCGACGGACCGGCAAATTCCGCGTGGCCCAGGCCATACACCCCTACATGAAGCCGGGTGGAGTTTTCAAGTAGTGTGGAGCACGGCCACGAGAAAAGGCGGCAGCACTACAGTAGAGCCTCAATCGATATAGAGCGTGCGCGAAAAGCGGTGGGTGGGTGGTGAACAAATCGCTAAAGATCCCCTCAAGGAAGGAAAGAGCGGCTTCAGGGGTGGCCGGTGTGGTATTAGGGAGTAAATTGCGCGGTTTTGGCGCTTAGAATTGACCTTGAGACCTAAGAGCAGATGACCAAATGCAGATGGACATGTTCGCAATGATGAACGCGTGCGTTTTCGATATTTTTGCGGAGAATATATACTTTTACTATGAAGCTTAGAGAACATAATATTTGGTTTGTAATAAAAAATGACGTTTTTCAAACCTTCCAATGGACAGTTCAAAAAATATTATTTTTGAAGTGGAATCCAAATCCAACCCAAACTAGCAAAAATTGACATTCTGTGTTTATAGACAGGTTGCTATCAGTGATGAAATTTCATCACATGTTGGGAACACACCTCTAGCTGAAAACCGACTGATACTAAATTGGTGATTTGATAAATCTGATCAAAAATGTAAAAAAGGGGTGAATATTTCAGCATGTTCAGGGATATATGGTTTTAAAGAAATTAATTTAAAATCACAAAAATCCAAATACAAATGTATAGTAAAAAGTTCATCATCTATTGCCAATTAATCCAAACTAACCTTACTTTAACCCTTGTCTCTGTTCAACTTGTTTGATTCTACTTCAATTCCCGTCGATGGTTTTTATGTTTTTTTAAGGTTATGCTTGCTTCTTTTCTTAAATTTGGGTTAGTTTTGCGCCTCCGAGCGAGCGGCGGGCATTGCATGAAGTGAAAATGTAAAAATACAAATGTAAGCATTAAAGAACGCATGTGTTTGTCAACAATGTGATGCGCGCGTATCTCTGAAGTCCTGTGATGTGGTCCGGGCCATGATACAAAGTATTCTTTGTATCATGGGTCCGGGCAACGTCTTGTTTTTGTTTGCCTCCGCGTTACAGGACCCCAGTTAAATAACGCCGCCTGATTGGCTAGATAGCTACATGTGTTACAGCTGATTACGGTCTTGTTATTTAAAGTTTACGTTGGTATTATTTAAGAATGTCTTGTATCTAATTAGACTTAGAAATTATGATGCTCATTGTGTATAGGCGCATTTTTCCATTTTTCAGTGCGACCGACAGCTGGACTGAATAAAACAGCAATCAACCATTGGTACAAATCACTGGTTATGTTAGTGTATTTGAACTTAATTCAGATGGAAAACGGCAGTGAATATTGCAGGGATCAATTCTGCGGAAAACCGATTAGGCGTCACCCGCCACAAATGATCACATTCATTTATGTGACCAATCGCGTGGCAGAATTTACGACTGGTTCTGTAACGCAGAGGCAAACAATATACGCGTGCGGGTATTCACTATCCCTAGAATTATTTAATAAAATTTCGTAGTGTTTATTAATTAACAAAGTCCTCGTGACGTGATTCAAAGGCGTAAATTGAGAACCAAAGAACACCGCGAAGCGGAGAGCCGTTACGTTTAGAGGAGCGAAAAACCAGTGGCGTGCCCTTGGGGCGTTTCGGGGATTCAACCCTCACCCCAGGCACAGAACAAACAAGTGAAGAAAAAAATGGAAAACAAAAGAAAAACCGAAACAACATATACCTACTCTACTAAACAAAAATGTTATATTTTATAAGTTAAAACAAATGCACACTTTGTGGTCTAAAAACGGATAATCGGATAATAATTGCACTATACAGTTCTGCGGCGTAATGGCGCGAGTACAGAATACAGATAATCAAACACTCCCAGTATGGCCTGCCAACCTTTGAGTAATCATTTTCCCTCCACTTATCTGAAAAAGTCTTCCCTTTATGAAAGAAATCCCTCCCGTTGCCAGAATTGTTTTTTATTGAAAATATTAAAAATATATTTACTTTTATGAAAAAAATCGAAAAAATTCGAAAATAAATTTAAAAAAATACTTGTGCCTTGGCCTTAACTTTAAGCGAGCCTCTACCAGCTCATTTTTTGGTGTGAGCATCAAAGGGTAGGGTTTATTAGCTTCCAGAGTATGCCAGACATTACGTTTTAAAAAACTCAATCCGACTCGTTGACGAGCAGCGCAAAGTCGTTAATAGCTGTAAGAATGCGATATTAGATATTTAAGGCTTTAATAAAAATTAGCCTTATCGGTAACAGAAAGGAAGTGCGAGATAAGCCAGAAAGCTTCAAAAATATTTGAAGAATTTTCAGTCGATTTTTATTTTGACAATTTGTACAAAATTGTTTACGCAATTAAGTTCTTCGGAATCACTGCAGTCACGAGAAAGATTTATTTCGACTTTCGAATGTCTTAAGTCAACCACCGAAAATTTGGAAGAACGCCGAAATAATTATGACACGTATAAAAAGAGGCTGGAAAATCAGCACATATAACATGAAATACTAATAAACATTTTGAAGAGAAACGGCAGCACAGGCTTAACGAAAATCCGGCAACACATGCATTTTCTAGAAAAGAGCATTACTTTAAAATAAGTATTTACAACACACTATTATATACAGTAATTAACCAAGTGAGAAATACATTTCACAATTTCTATAATGTGTAAACATTTCAGTTTTTAATTTTATAATATTTTTGTAAATTTGAGTGAAGACCAACTCGTGAAAAATGTCGAATTACTTCAAAAACTATACCCTAAAGACATGTCTACTAGCTTTAATTAGCTACTGTACAAATTCTATTATCACGTCCTTTAAGCAACGATATTTAAAAATGTAAAGGCATTTTGGACTTTGAAGATTTCCTGCTAAAAAATTAAACTTTATCTCCCAATTTTCCTGTGGTAATTACTGCAATAATACTGTTTCTGACTATTCCTGTGATTGTATCAACAAAATTAGTATCACCATGACGGAAGAAAGGTTAAGCGCCCTCGCACATTTCCTATCAACCCCTAACAATCATCTGTGGACCAAAAGCTGTTTTAACAAACAAACCAAAATCACAAAATTATATTTTATTATAATGTTCTTTTCACCCGTTCTGTACCTATCGATAAGCCACTGGCCAGTTTGGGGATAAAATATTACAAACGGCAAACGCTGAACATTGTTGCCATTCAGGGCCGGAATATACCTTTCTCTCTCCCACCCATTAGCAATTTGCAATAATATTGCAAACAATAACAGATTCCAGAGGTTTTATGAAGGAACCATTAGGTCTCGTTTTTCTAGGTCTGTGTTTGATACCTACATGTAATGAATGTATTGATTTAATAACTTATTATGTACACCTTCGCAATCAAAATAAATATTACACTCTTTATTTCCGTATTTTATTGTTACCTACTTTCTTTCAGCTATGAATAATTTATTTTTTTAGAATATTGAAATACAAAGTGTGTGAAGCATTTTTTTTATATTCTATACACTCCTAACAATCTTCTATGGATCTAAAATTGTTTTAACAAACAAACCAAAATCACAAAATTATACTTTATTAAAATGATATTTTCACCCCTTCCTTACCTACGGATACGCCACTGGCGAGTCTGCTGATAAAATATTACAAACGGCAAACGCTGAACATTGTTGCCACTCAAGGCCAGAATATACCTTTCTTCCTCCCACCCATTAGCAATTTTCAGTAATATTGCAAATAATAACAGATTCCAGGGGTTTTATGAATGAACGGTTAGGTCTCGTTTTTCTACGTCTGTGTGTTTGTGTTTGATATCTATATGTAATGAATGTATTGAATTTAATAACTTATTATGAGTGAAATTTTACAGTCATATTAGCAGGTATATTACATTGGTAAACAATATTGTGGTTTTTTTAAGGTTCCTCTTTGACTAGTCCGATAAGTTCCTTGTGTTACTTTTATTATCAAGGTTTATTACTTTTTAAGGAATCGGCTTTGTTGTCAAAAATATAAATTTGCTTCTGCGTTCATTATGTAGAGTAAAAAAAAAATAATGAAAATAATCAAAACGAAAACATATTTTTCAGATTATGTAGTGTCACGACCGAATTCAACGAGGCCAGGAAATAGAAGATGCGGAAATAATTCTTTAGTCGTACTTCAAGGGTTGATAAAAACTGTTATTTTCTTCAAACGTCAGTAAATCCGTCATTACTCGACTGTGTAGGCGGCTGTGAAGTTTCATTTTTCCTCCGCCGGAGCTTTACTTTTCACTTTTCCGCCGGCGGAGGTAAAAGTATTACCATAGCAACATAGATACAAACAAACAACAAAACAAGCGTCAACAACTCAAGAATTATTAAACTAAAATTTGTATTGATCACTCAATTTGTGCACTGAATTTCTAAAAATCACTAATTTAGGAACAAATTGGTTATTATTTAATCGAGCTTACTCAATAACTGCTTATCAGTGCGGAATTAAAACGCAATCGGAGACGCAATTTAAAAAAAATAATTATTGTTGACAGTGTGCACTGACAGCTTTATGTTACATTACTATAGCAACAACCTGTGCCTATTCACCGACACCGGTCTAAGCCGCCTTGCGAATCCACTTATCTTTAATACTTATTATTATTACTATTAAAAAGAGAAGTTTTTGCATTAATTTATCGACATTTGAAGAAAAAACAGCATATTTTACTTGGAGGAAAAGTTACTTTTCCTCCATATAAAATAATATACTATTATCTTCATAAATAATACCATTTTTTCGTTGAAATATCAATTAAATCAATTATAGGATACATACTTGAGAAGAGTTGATATTCACAGTTTATTGAAATTTGCACTTTATAAATTGAAGATGATGAAAATTAATTCCGTTAAATACCTTTTATACTTTCTCAGTTGTATTGAGTTCTGTGTTACTAGTTTTTTTTTTAATAACACAGGATAGTAAACTACTACCTCGCTATGTATAAATAATCCAATTTCATTATCTGAAATTCAACCAGTGAATTTGATCTTAACGCAAAATGAAATGAGTGTGAAATAGGTGAGTTAGCTAAAATGTATAGGATATCTACATCGTTATGGCTTAGATAAAATGTAGACAATACCCGACCTCTAGCTACCGAAAATAAAGGAAATGTAAAAACTAAATATTTTAATTTATCTGTCACGCTTAAGCGTTAGTACAGATTATCTGATAAGTTAAAAATTTCTTATTCTATATTATTATTATTATTATTATTATATGCAATTTTTGAAAAAAAAATATACCTACCTAAATAGTGATTACACTTTACTAAATAGGAATTTCGAAAATTTGAAAATAAAATCCTATTTTGTGTGATCTTAATGATCATGAGAGGAAGCACCTTTAAAATATTTTACCTGTTAAAATATTGAAAACATTTTTTAACAAATTACTAAATTTATGGGTGTTTATAAATAAATATCAAAACAAATTTACTCTTTTCCTCGCTACTTTATATTCTTTGCTGACCTCTTGTCTTTCCAATACCGTCTTTTATGCTTGGATGTATAATAAAAAAAAAGCCTTTTGAAGCACTATTCTAGAGAAGGGTGTTGGTAAATTGGTTCCCAGTAGGTAGGAATGTAGGGAATAAAAGGGTAGTTCCAAACATCTGTTAATAATATGTAAATCGGTTCCTAAACCTACAAAGGTCGTTGGTAAATTCGTTCACCAAATAAATTTGAGGCAGGTATCTAATAAATTATAAATACATTGGGGATGTGAAGGTAAAAATTTTAGTTTGCATTTTTGCTCTATGGCTATCACTTACGTATGTATACTTCGGGTTAGTTTGGGTTAGTTTCTTTTCACTTTGCCGGTACCTATTAAAGATTGAAATTATAAATGTTATTATTTTGTATTATATTACTTGGTATTTTTAATGTAAAACACTATGTTGTACTTTGCAAAATAAACAAATTTATAAAAACGCGGGAACCAATATACAGCTAAAGATCAGGTAAACTAAAAACGTTGGGAACCAATTTACATATTTCTTTTGACCCTTCTTAAGTTGGGAACCAATTTACGTGTACCTCTAGGGAGTAGGTATAATGAAGGAAATGACAAAATTTCCAATCACTTTTTTTTAAGTGAATTTTTCTCTGGTTTCACGAGAGTTATTTTTCAAGGCCGCGTTACGTCACGTCATGATTTATTCAATAAAAACACAACTTAATATAGGCAACCACATAAACAGAATAACCTTACACTCTGAGCACAGCTTACCATAACACACAGCTGGGGGGTTTCCGCGGCGGCATCTTTCATCTGGTAGGATTTGCTTAAATCTATCTATCTCTCTCGCACTGCAGGTAGAAGTCAGGGACGGATTTAAAATATTTCCATATTTTAAATAGGCGTTAACAGTATCGCATTAAGTATTTGTTTTAGACACCTTTTTTCAGTTATTTAGACCTTAAAGCTATTACAGAGGATGCATTCTAATGAATGTATCAATTTTATATTGAGAGAAATGTGTTATATTATTTTACCTCAATTAATAAACAATTTTGAAATTTACAAAGTTATTTGTTGAAATACCTACCTACTCTATAAGTACCTAAAGTCTATTCGAATTTCATTTACGCCGCACGAAAACAATAGCACGTGCTCGACAAGAGCCAAGAGCGAGCCGTTTTGCGTTCCTATTGGTGAATCGGTCATAAATCATTCGATACTCCGCCCAGTTATTTTGACCAGGGTCGAATTCAGTTTTCGCTGTGATTCCCCTGCTTGCAAAAGGCGTTTTGTGTAAAGTAATTACAGTGTTTGTTCGAAATAAAAGCTTATACTACTTCGTACGGTGGTTATTGACAATTTATTACTTTTTAGATTAGTTTCAGCATTTTTAGTTACACTTTTTTAATTATTTAGTAAAGTACGACCCTGTGCAATTCAGGCATACATGTGCTTTTGTTTACGTAAACGAAATTTGAATAGACTTTAGGTATAGGTAAGGCGAATGATAATAAAAATACCTAGCTACCAAATATTTGCTTGAAATATAGATAAGGTATAAATGCAAAAATAAAAAATAATTTAAGTATTTATATTTATATTACAATAGGTATTTTAATAATAATTATTTTATTTACAAATTACAAGAAAATATCTAAACAGAATACTTATAAATAAATAGATAATAAATAACCTTATATTTTAACAGGCCAAGGCCCAGTTACAGGAAATTTAAAACAAAACAACAATTTAGTAAACAAATCTTAAGAAAAAGACAAGCTATTGGAAATAAGGACGACAATTGAAAGAAGACACTGTTTTTAATATTCTTTAATATTTGTCATTTTTACACTCAGAAAGGTAGGTAACGTCTTACTTCAGCTTAAGTTTATAAAAATGATGATATTAACTGAAATGAAATATGAAGGCGTGACGTTTTGTACCTAAATTACTAGTTGTATAACACTTGATACAATTATTATTACAATAGAGACATAGATGAAAAGATTTTGTGTTCTTTAATTGGAGCCCTTGCAGTTTTTAGGTAAAACCGTCTAGACGGGTCTGTACCTTTTTATTTATTTATTGCCCTATTGGAGACTATTAATAATATAGGCAGGTGTATAACAATCTACATATTTAAATAATCACAAATAGATATACTGCTATAATGATGGGATTTATTTTTGTTATATAAAATAATTCAACATAAGCACTGTACAAAATATACTTAACTTCAAATAAAAGAGAAACAATAATAAATAATAAAGAAAAAAAGTGTAAAAAAGATGCAAAACAACTTTATGTATTATTGATGTCTCCATATAATTAATTAATGTTTTTGAAATTATTACTGACTGTAGAATAGAGCCTTGCCCTCAAATATAACATTACAACAATTATTGGGGACATATTCGCACGGATAACTAAAATACAATACATTACATAATTCTCCAAGTTTACTGTAAACATTTTTTTATACACTGTTCAGAATTGCCTTGAAATATTAACAATAATTATACCTTATAAAAATTATTTATAATTGATAATCTAGAAACAAGTTTGTACGCACTATCGGATTGCGTAAAAAAACTCTAAAAAACTGGATTAAATTAGACACGAACAAACAAATTCGCAAATATAGTCGTAACTACGTCTATGGCGTGGTTCGATAGTAACCGACTAATATCGTCAAGCGAGCCGCTGTGCTAACATGGAAGGCGGAGCTTAGGCAATGCGCGTAGAGATCGGCGTAAACCGTCCCTGCCACCTGAGTACCCGAGTTGTGTGCTATGTATGGTAAGCTCTGCTATGAATACATGAAACCTAATCAATAAAACTCCGAACCCTCTAGAATAGCAACCGCAATATAGAAGTATTCACTTCTATCTCGTGTACTGTGATACTCGCGACCGACTATTTTAATAATCAATTTGACACAATGTGTTAATATCAGAATTTTTAACGTTAAGGTATATCTTTTTCATTTAAAATTAAAATTAAATTTGTTTTAATTATGTTGTACTTTACACCTGCCCTGTGGCATGCTACAGCATTTTTTGTGGGATTATTTCCCACTCGTGCCTGTAATAACGATCATATCACCCTTATAATGCAAAGAAATATTATTATTGCTCTGAACTGTGAAAGATTCATTTTATATATTATCGCATCACATGCATAGGCGTAACTAGCCATCTGACCTAGGGGGGAGTTAGGAAGGGCCCAAAAATAACGCCAATATCGACGTTTTTCAAAACGCATTCACCATATCGTCCAAAATAGTTTTTATGTACAATTTAATAAACCACTTTTTATTAATAAATACTTAAAATTCGCTGTTTTTCTTTCTACCAAAAAATGTGCGTATCAAATAATAAATATTTAACTTCTCCCTTTTTTAAATTTAAAACAATTGGACTAAATACAGTTGACAGTTTTAGAACTGTTAGGAGGTAGGGGGGTCGCTGTTTCCGTTTTAGAAATTTTAATTATCAAAGTTATTGTTATTTGTTAAACTGGTATTTTTTAATCAAAAGTCCGTTATCAATTTGTAAATATGTTTTTATACTAACAAAACATTATTTCTACTTTTCAGTAATTTACAATTAGTATAATATTATTTATAGGACTTTTTAGTACAGAGTACCGAATGGGCCACTTATTCGTATCGGACGTACGAGATCGCAAATTTTATAGCGCGACTGTAATGTAAATGTGCAAGCTTTTCATATTTTGGGTTAGTTTTGGTTAGTTTCTCTTTGTTGAGCCCCCGTTGCGAGCGAAGCGAGCGGAGGGCCATGCCTGAAGTGTTTGAATTGAAGATAAAACGTAACGGGGATACTCTAGCTAACATTTATATTTTAGTCGCCTTATGACAAGGTGCGATCCTGTACGTTCGATACGGACAGGCGACCGGGCCGCTATCCAAATCATGTCGGTGTACTAGTGCACTTCTAAACAGAGGTAGAAAAATATGCAAAAAGCAAGAACTAAAGCCAAATTTGTTTATAGTTTCGCTGCTTCTCTGAAGGGTCGAAGCATTCGGAGGGCATGCCTTTCATTCGGAGGGCATGCCTTTAATTCCAGCCGCAAGCCAAAATGCAAGCATTACGAAAACACAAAAAGGATTTGCATTTTTATATTTCAAAGTATGTTTCAAAACTCTGATTAAGTTAATATTTTCAGTTAAAACATCTTTCGTCACGTGTCCAGGAGTTGCTTATACTGATAACTAAACGATTGTTTACTATTCTATTACTAAATTTTTGTCGCATTTGCAGGGAATATATCCGGATGATCCAGTTCTATCTCATTTCATTCTCAATGTTCAAATAGTTATTTTTCTACAGCCGCGCGCAAAATAACTAATTACTAAATTGAAATGAAATCGCAAAATCGACGAATGCCGTGGATCCTTATTTTGCGCTCTAGCGCGAACATGGAAAAGAAAAATCTCACTTTTTCCGTCGAGTGTGCTATGAATGGTCATGGAAACCGAAGATAAATAAATGACAGTCGTGCGTTTGTTACAGTTTGTTGTTGGCAATCCTGTTCTAAATATGCCCGAAGCCCGAATATAACATGTCAAAACTGACAGTCATTTGCAAATTTCAGAATAAGTATAGAGAAAAATGTGGATTTAATTTTTAAAAATGCGGCTGTAGAAAAAGTTCTGTGTGTTTTTCGAGCGCAAAGTAAGATTGCCGTTTTCGAAAGATTATACTACGCTCCGCTACGCGTCGCGCAGTAACATTCTTTCTCAAGCGGCAATCCGTTACTTTGCGCTCTAAATACACAAATAACTATTGTGTATTTAGAGCGCAAAGTAACGGATTGCCGCGCAGTAATCTTTCGAAAATGGCAATCTTACTTTGCGCTCGAAAAACACACAGAACTTTTTCTACAGACGCATTTTTTAAAACTAAATCCACATTTTTCTCTATACTTATTATGAAATTTGCAAATGACTGTCAGTTTTGACATATTATATTCGGGCTTCGGGCATATTTAGAACAGGAGTGCCAGCAACAAACTGTAACAAACGCACGACTATCATTTATTTATCTTCGGTTTCCATGACCATTCATAGCACACTCGACGGAAAAAGTCAAATTTTTCTTTTTCATGTTCGCGCTAGAGCGCAAAATAAAGATCCACGGCATTCGTCGATTTTGCGATTTCATTTGAATTTAGCAATTAGTTATTTTGCGCGCGGCTGTAGAAAAAATTGTTTTTTAAGTTATTTCCGGTTTCCGCTATTACCAACACAAGTCCTATTATATGGGATAATGTCGCCTGTTGCTTTTGGATTAATGCGATTGTGTTTAGGAGTGTGGGGGCAATTTTTTAGAAAACGTTTAAACATAATATAAAAAGCGATTGCACATTTTAAAAGAATTGTCAAGCGTAAAAAGGCCCCAAGAATAGCTACACTGCAAACCAAATTTGGCACTGTTGAGCTCAGTAAAAACTGCTAGTTCACCATAATTCCACACCAGATTCTTGTTTTATTTCTTATATTAAGTGACTAGAACTGCTTCAGATTCAGTAACGCATTCTACCTATAGTGTTTAAAACTAGATCTTCAGATTTCAATGGTTTTGTTTTCCTTTGCTGACCTTATTCTCGTTTAGTTTTGTAACATAACTTGGAAAATAAGGACAGCTTTGTTAATATTAAAAAACTAGCCTTGCTCTGCAACTTAGGAAGAGCTGCTAGACCGAAATGATTCAAGTTCCTCTTAAAAGAATTAGTAGGTTTGCTTGAGAATTTAGCAGTGGGTACTTCTTAAATTACATTTTACCTTCCCACAAAATCAAAATGAATACGACCCTTAATAGGGCATCAATCATTTTCAATTACTGATGTAACTGATGTACCATCTGGCAGATTTTGGATAAATAAAATTTAGAAACCACACAAAAAATAGACTCAGCAATTTATTTTTTCTTTAAGTATTTGCGTGATTTACGAAATCTTCCAGCTGGAAATTACAAAATTTGCAAAGCTCTAATTTTTATTCTAGCTTGTATTTGATCAAGCATCTGTCATATTTAAACATTTTCATAAAAATTAAAGACTGAATCAGCAGGGTACTGAAAAAAAAAATTATTAACTCTCACTCAATTCTGTGGATCTTATACTTATATTTTTAGTTTTGTCACTTAAATGCATAGCATCCAGGTTATGTCTGATAGATAGATGCAGCTTTCATCCAATATTTAATATGACATCAATGAAACTATTGAAACTCGACAGGAGGTTAAATTACTTCATTTCTAACTATTATATAGAAATAGTACAGGGCATGTGTATTGCAAAAGCACAGCTTATACAAAAGCTGTGGCAAAAGTATGGAGAGTACAATACCATGTACAAATTCTTACCATTTTCCAAGAACAGCTTGCACAGATATGAGGAACTTTATTACCACATTATCATACCAGCTGTATTTGCTGCCCTTAGATTAGGAAAATTTTATCAAATTATGTTTTCATATAATTAGGTTAGTAGTGATTTGTAGCTATTCCTTAAAATTACTAGGGCATTAGGCAGGCATAAATTGTACCTCCCTATGTTATGTTTGTTCAACATTATTATGGCCTTCAGATTATTTTTGGAATTCTGAAGAACTTATTATTATATTTTAAGAAAATTTCTATAAGAACTTAAATAATTAATTTCATAAATAGGAAGAAAGCAATAAGCATATTCCTTTATTAATGGCATGAATCATTTTCCATAAGTTATCGGTACCTACCTAATAAGTCAGCCAACAGCATGTTTGTTAATTTATTTATTTTCAGTCTTTAGAAAGAGTGCACACTCAGACTTTTACTCCATTGTGCACCCAGTACTATACATTAAGTTATACTGAAATTCTATTAATTGTATTTGAATAAATAAAAAAAATAATATTTTTTACACTAGTTTTTATAGCTAGAGAATTTTTTCTTATTGCATTCCTTGGAACAAAAATTTCAATATTTTACTAATAGAGGTGGAGATATAGATTTCTATTGAGGATTTTTGAATACTGATATGTAACTGAAAGTTTTATATTTTCTAAAACAAATATCAGAGTCCTATTAAATATAAATAACAACCTATTTGTCATTTTCCGGTTACATACTTCCGACATATTTTATATATAATTTTCACTTCTCACAGTACTATAAAAATTAAGTTGTACTGAAATTATGTTAATTGTATTTGTATAAATAAACAAATGTTTGGAACAAAAATTGCAAGATTTTACTGATAGAGGTAGAGATATAGATTTCTACTGAGGATTTATCAGTCATATCAAATATAAATAACAATACATTTGTCACTTTCCAGTTACATATTTCCAAACATATTTTATATCCATCTCACTTGAAAGGAGAAGGCCTAGAATATTTGATAGGTGAGATGATTATATGGGTTAGGACATGGTGATGATTACAGGAACAGTTTTAGGTTTGTTGCATGTGTATTGTGAGGACGAGGTGTATTGTTTGTATGTACCCTGAGGTTTTAAAATCTACAATCACAAAACCAACATTCGGCATGATTGAATCTTAGCATTCAGAGGAGGCATGTGAGATTATTACATTGTTTACAAAGCTAGAATATAGAGATAAACACAGATATAATCGCAAACAAGTTCTGTGTTTGTTGAGTGTCTTCTTCATATATTTCAAGCATATAAAGCAGAATGTTGGGTCTGTTTACCCTTGAGGAAATCAAAATTCCAAACTAGGAATAAGTTAGTTCTTACTGGCCTTTAAGGTTGACCAAGATATTGCATTATTATATTTGAATGTTTTATCTGCAAGTAGGATTTCGGTAAGTATCTTCCAAGTTTCAAAAAATAAGCAAAGAATCTTTTGATGAATAAGAAATACTTTTGCATTTGCTGTCTAGTAATTCAACAATGTAAATGCTCATTACCTTAGACTTGGTTTAAGCACATTTGAATTTTGATTTGTATGTATGTGCATTGACATGCGAAAATGTTCAAGTTTAGTTATATAATTTAGGTATATCCAGTAGAGAAAATATGTATGGGGTATTACCCTTCAAATTCAAAGCACAGCAACAGCTAGCAATTTGTTGAGAATCATTGAATTGAGATTGGAAATGACTACAGTTATGATAAATTTTAGCAAAACATGTCATAGAAGAGTATAGCGCCATTTAATAACAATTGTTATCATAAAAAATATACTATTTGCAAATAAGACATTGGTCCACTCTATATTTAAACGTCAACCCATAAAAAAAACGTAGTTGCATCAATCGACATTTTGAGGGGGCATTTAAGCTGGCAATATAAACAGAAAATTGCGACTAAAAATAATTCGTAAAACAGGTCATACCTTCGTCAGTCATATCATCCGGACAGTCATCATATAACAGTGAAACATCTAAAAAATAGGAACAACGTCACAAGGTTTATTTTAGACAAAAATACACACTACTTACCAACACCGGCCATTTTACTTCAGTCTCCAAAAGCGAGCATTTGCCAGAACACGTGAGGGCTTATTACTGGTTTAAGAACTATCCTAAAAGACAATTTAACATAAAAAGGGCCTCTGTTATTGAAACTATGTTAAATAAACTAAGACTACACAAAATTCAACAAAATGACACAATGTTTATGAAAAGAAAATTGTTTTGCATTTTTAACAAGCAATGCCAACATCAAGAAAAAAAATAATTGAAGAGAATGTTTCAAACTATGGCGCCTGATTCAAAACAATTTGAAATATCTGCTCTAATATTTGGCAATATATTGATTAGAGATTAATCTATATTGTTTAAAATGGCTTGGTGCAAATTCCCTAGGTTTATTAATTAGTTTTGTTTGTTTTGTCTTCGATATTGAGTAGATGAAATATCAGTATTACCAACAGGCAAAAAGCCTTAGCACTGTGTCACCACGAAAGGCGGGCGATTTAAAAAAAGACGGGCGTCCACCCGTCCACAAATATTGATTTTCGGGGCGTTAAAACTTAAAATGAAACTACGAGCAAACATTAAAAATATATTTTGCATAAAATTAATCAAAAACAACATGTTCTCTCAGAAAAATTACAAATTTCCTGACGATTCGCCCTTCACAATACATATTATTATTACAATGTTTAATTACAAAATAAATGCATACCTATCAATATATGGCGTAGATTTATTTTAAATATGGGGTCGACAAGCTTTTCCATAATACCAGAATTTAATGTGAATAAAAGTACCAACACAGCTACTTAATATGATTGTTATTTTTCATATTACTACCTATTAAGGCAATTTAGGGAAAAAAATGTTGGCCTTATAGGTATCCTTATAATTTTATGACATCATGAAATAAGATAGGTATAGGTATTTAAGAAAAACTCTAGACGCCCTATTATATTAAACTTTTTACAGTTCTGTCAATAATAAATTCTTAATAACCTTATATAGTTTAATTTCATAACAACAACAAAAATAAGTCAACATATACAAATAATATAAAACTCCAAGTAATCCAAAGTCATGTAGATCATAGGTAAGTTAAAGACAAAAAGTGTTTTTTTACCGTCATGTCAGTGTAAAATTAAGACTAGAGATTAGACAAATATTTAAACCAAAGTTGGCTAGATACCAAGATTTAGGGGCCAAACTTTGAACTTTAGTAACCTGATAAATTAGACAGGGTGTTGAACATATATTAAGTTCATACAGACATTATTGATTCATTTAGCAGGCTATTAAAATGAGCAATCTGAGTTCACAAAGTAGTGGTCCTTTATATATTCAATAGTAGTCGTTACTAGGTAAGAACCTACACCAGACCAATCCTATTGATTTATTTTTGCACCATTGTATAGCTTAGTACTAATACTTATAATGAAGTAAAGGAAATAACTTTTTGCCTTATTCATGGTCGATAGTAACACATAAATAATATAATATAAATAATACCATATAATACATGAATAGGCCATATTAGCGCCATGCATTTTTATGAAATAGAAACATTTTTACCTTAAATTTACGACGTGAAAACGATTATCGATCATTCTTAAGAATCTTGTTGTTACAATTTTGAATTGACATCTCTTCATCTTCAAAGTGATTAAATGTTCATTCGAGATGTATCGAATAGCATCAAATTATCAGGTACAATTTGCCAACCTTAGGATAACAATACCTTTAGGCAAAAACTAGCACACAAGTAAAAAACAAAATTTTGTCCTAAACTATCTGAACACCTACCCCCTATGAATACAAAAATAAAAAATATATATGAATGCCTGGCATTACTTACTACACAATAACATTAGTCTATATATACAATATGTTATAAATTTGTAACAAATTGCGTATTATGTATCCGACTTAACCAAATTCAAATACGTAATGTAATAGATATTATTTTCCTTCTGTAACATAAGTCTGAATTAAGCTGATTCTGATTATATACAAAATTTCTTTCCATGGTACAACAAACTATAACCTTTCACACGATGGCCCGGAGTGTAAAATAAATGATAAATCATAAATTTTTAACCAAAATGATAAAAATGGCCTAGACAAAAAACAGAGGCGGTCAAAATGGCGATGCCCTGAAAAAAACACAAGTGCCAAAAAACGCATCTCGGACGCAAAAAAATAGCACATATTCTCACAAAATACAGATATTCGTAATAATTGAAGGCTTTCGCTTAGCAGTTAAATAAGTCGTACCTTAATAGTTGGCATGGATCATAAATTATTCTGACTGCTGTTCCAGCGTTAGGGTGGATATTTTCATGAAAACTTTATTAAAATATTTTCCATTACTTAGCTAACGAACAAGAAAAATGATCACAGCATCAGTGTCAGATCACATCACTGTTGAGGTGTATTTATTGTAAAGGAAAAATTTCATATGCAGTTTTGCTCACATATCCCAATATGTTTTTAGTTAGGCATAACTAAAAAGCATGCAAGTTTTCAGCGATTCTTAAGTCTATATATTCCCGAAGATATTATTTATCAAAAAGGGGCCTATCAGCTTGAGTCTATTTCTAGACATGAATATAATTAAAATATTATATTCACTTTCACAAAGAAAGACATGCTTTTTGATATAAAAAAAATACAGCAAAGTAAAAAAATAGATAAACCTTTACAGTTCCTTCAAACATAAAATTATTTGTGTTATCATAGTCCTAACCAATTGCAAATGTTCTAATCAGCATTAAGAAAAAATCAATATAGGTATAGGATATTATACAGGGTGTTTCCAGGTAAATAAATATATTTTGCTAGTGATTCCTCGACTAGTTTAAAACAAGGTTCATACAAGCAGATCTCAAATGGTTTAGTTCTTCTGTATAAATTAGGTACAAAAATTGTTTTTCACTAAAATATAGAAATTGCTTGGAATGATTATATTTTATGCATGCTTTCAATAAAGATGCATCCCTTCTGGAAAACAAGTTTATTGATGTGTACCAATGACCTGCATATTTCTCTAGAAAATATGGTTGGCCACTATTTTTTGCCTGTTATAATGAGTTTTCTCAATTATTGTTGAAACTTCTCTTGTAATTTATCAATATAATTAACCATTTACAAGGAAAATTTTTAAGTCTTTTAATCACGTCTAAGCCAGTGGCTAATGTAATAAAAATCAATTATTCAATTAAATATACTATGTTGGGTTATGCACTAAAACAGAGTTTTATCCACAATGCCAAAACAGAATTGTTGCACTAGTGCAAAAATTCTTAAGTGATAACGTTAATACAGTGGTGGCCCAATGCAGGCAGCTTGTATAAGTAATTATAAATTTGTCAGGAAAATCCGAGCTAATTAGGTGAAAAATGTATAGTCGATGGTTATACTTTATAAATATTTTCATCTTGTTCTGTTTTTTGCCGATTATGTTGTGAAACAGATTTCAAAAATAATTACTAGCATTTTTTTAAAGACGGGCTTACCTTACTTATGATTTTAAAAGTGAAAAACAGAACCTGTTTTTGTTGCATTGTTGCACTATGAGTACGTTATATAAACTTATCTCTTATGAGTGGTAATAAATTCATAAGAACCATAAATACATATGCTGTACAAATAACGGAAATTTCATGTGTTAAAATTGGGCCCAGATATGCAATAGGGAACCACCCGACATAATGTTCTAAAAATGAGTTATATACTCCAAACGTTTGTTTTTTTATCAGTTCATTTTTCAGTTATTCAAAAAGCGACCAAAGCATTTTAGTACCCTAGCGACATCTATGGACCTATAGAACTAACTGAAAGTATATTCCCGCCTAAAACTATTTCCGCAACAAAAACCCAGTGGGCATTTACGATAATTGCAGCGGTATCTACCGGTAGGTATACAGCGATAATCAGCTGATTAACGTCGATACGTTCCGGTAAATGGTAATTGTCGAACGGAACGGTGCGGATCGCGAATAACCTAAAAAAAAATGAAGAATAATAAACGTCAAGCTTCCGCAATCTTGGCTGCTTTTCAAATATTAGATAGTAGTGATTCGGAAACTGAAGGCATTATATGAGTCTATTGAAAAATATATTGAAATTGATGCTTTTCGTTATGATGTTGAAGGTATTTTAATTATTTCTCTCTAAAAATGAATAGTAAAATTATTATCACAGTTTCGAAAGTATATAAGTAACAAACAGACTCGCAGGAG
>MU181963.1:111545-159106 GCA_016904865.1 Pissodes strobi
TTATCACAGTTTCGAAAGTATATAAGTAACAAACAGACTCGCAGGAGGCGCAGGTTAAATTTGTGGGTTATGTCAATATAAGGTGTAAATAAACCGACATGTACAGACACAAATAGCAGATCCATAAAGTTAACGCCCAGATACATACCGGTGATACCGCTCGAATTATCGTAAATGCCCAGTGTAACTTGGTGCCGTATTGCGTAAATGAAATCAGAACATATTTTTTCTATTTTGGTATCATAAAGAAGTCTTTTCGATACGCAAAGTAGTGTCGACACTACTTTTGTTGACTGGTTGTTATGACACAATGATATTGACAAATTGTTCAATGTCAAGGCTCACTAACAAAAATTTCGACACCGTTTTGAATGGGTTCCTAATAATACAGACGTCAAAAGTGATAAGATGGCCGTCTAACTTTTGATCGCGACTTGAATAAATTAATGTTTTTCATTAAAAAACGTGCAAAATAGAAAAAATAGTATAAAATACACGTTTTAAAAGACATTTAGCGCACTCGCACGTTAGGAAACTCCCCGCAAGCGGGTCGTTTCCTAATTTCGTGCTCGTGCGGTAAAATATGGTCTTTTAAAACTATCTTAATATACTATTTTCTATTTTGGTATCATAAAGAAGTCTTTTCGATACGCAAAGTAGTGTCGCTCTTTTCGACACTAATTTTGTTGACTGATTGCTATGATATTAACAAAATTGTTCTATTTTCATTCTTTTCGTAATGGATAGAGGAAAATTTATAGTTAGTTTAGTAAATAAACAGTCAGTAAGTGCTCAGGTTAGATTTTAGAATTGTTTACGTGTTTAGGTCAATTGGTAAAATAACCTAACATTTTCGGCTACTAATAAATTAATATTTTGCTTATTTTAGCAAGATTCAAGCCCGCGGGCTAGTTTAAAAACCACATCGAAAAATAACGAATCTAATAATGCAATTAGCCAGGTTAAGGAGACATATACTGTGCAAGAAAATCAGATGTTTCCGTAAGTGTGAAATTATTATTAGGCAGTGTTGTAGTTGGTTCTTTATTGCGTAATTATCGTAGTGCTATGTAATTTTTTTTTACAGTTAACGTTATTAAATTTTGAAAAATGTTTTTAGGAACAAGACCAAGCAATTACTGGACAATTGCAGCCATTTGTTCTAGTACAGAAACTAGCATTATTTCCTGTAAGCGTTCAAATATTGGACCTTTTAACGTTCATGTTTCGTTCCTCATTCATAAATAATTTATTTTAGTTTCATAGACAAATCTTTTTCCCGTGTTTAATATTTTAGGCAGCTGCAACCATAGTGGTTTCCAAACAAACGTTAAAATCTTTTAACATTCAAGAAAAGCCTGATGTTCTGTGAGTACTTACAAATATTTTGTTTAATAACAAAAAGCTTAATATCTATTGCTAATAATATTTTTCGTTTCATCGTATTAGGCAAGCTTGAATACGAATAACACAGATGGTGCAGAACTTCAACCAAAAAATGATGTTATAGATGAGAAATCTCGTCCAAGTGTAAGTAAATCAATTTAACATGACATCAAAAACGGAACAATATATTACCACTGGATTAAAGTCTTGTTGACATTATAATATTACTTTTTTAGACTTCAGCTGAGGTGGACGTTAAGGAAGAAGAGATCAATTCGACTAATATTTATGATTCTGATGAATCCGTGAAAGATCGGAATTACGTATGCACTTCTGATGATAATTCTGCATTTGGGAGTGAGAGCAGCACCGAAGATTTACATCAGAAAGAAATTACCAAAGGATGACCAAACAAAGGGAGCAAAAGGAAGTTTTCTGAGCAAGACATTAATCAATAAGAAAAAAATATATAATAGTAATGAAGCTCACTACACAGTTAAAGGAATACCTAAACCCGTGAAAGAGTTTATTAACTTTCAATGTATTTGCAGCAATAAATGCTATACAAGAATATCTGAAGAGGAACGAAAAATATTTTTCGATAAGTTCTGGAAGCTAGGAGATTATAATACACAAACCACGTTTTTATCAGAGTTACAGAGAAGGCTGTCAAAAGAAAACAGTGGATCTTTGAATCCCAACCGACGTAATTTCACCAGAACGTATTCCATAAACAAAGTTACTGTGTGCAGGGATATGTTTATTAAAACATTAAATATTTCGTCAAAACGTATTAATACTTCAATTAAAAAAGTTCGAAATCTAGAAATAAAAGATAAGAGAGGTATAGCAGGGGGTCACAATAAAAAGACCCAGGAACAAAAAAAAAATCTCTTATAACTCACATTAATCAATTTCCAATGTATGTGTCATACTTCTACAGATCTAAAAGAAGTGATCAAGAATATCTACAAATAGGAGTTACAGTTCTGCTAATGTATAGATTATATAAAGAAGAATGTCACAATTGCGTAAGTTTTTCAACTTACAGGAAAATGTATTTAACAGAATTCAACTTGAAACCCAAACTGCCAAAAACGGATACATGCAATAAGTGCGATGCTTTCAAATCAAAATTTGACAGTTGCATTGATAATGATCAAAAAGATCTTTTAAGTTCATTCAACTTCATTTAGAAGAGGCGGACTGCGCTAGAAAGAAAATGGAAAATGTTATAAAAATGCTTGTTTTGAAAAATCTGGAAAATTTAACTTTTGACATGGAGAACACGTTACCGCTACCTCGACTTTCCACAAATATAATCTTTTACAAAAGACGGCTTTGGCTGTATAACTGCGGCATATATGGTGCAAAGAAAAACAGGTCAGTGTTTAATATATGGGTGGAAGGTCAAGCCGGCCGCGGCTCACAGGAGGTGGGATCTTGTATAAGAAAGTACATTAAAAATTACACTGATAAGGATGTTACTAAAATTATTTTATGGAGTGACTCCTGCGGTGGTCAAAACCGGAACATCAGGATTGTATTAATGTTAAAATGTATCCTTGAAGAAAATGATGCCTTAGAATGTATCGAGCTGTTTTTTGGTTTCCGGAAATAGCTTTTTGCAAAACGATAGCGATTTTGGAGACGTGGAATGCGCTTTGAAAAAGCAATAAAAGCTTTTTACTCCTCAAGATGATGTAAATGTCATACAAGATTGCAGAAGGAAGAATCCCATCACCAGTGGCGTGCACACAATGAAAGCACAAATGCATTGCCTACCCTGATGTTTTGACATTTCTTATATTTTCCCATTTAATTTTAATCCCGATAATATATATTATAATTTTACTAATAAGTATAATCCAAATTCAAAAAGCTTATCTTAAGCGCCAATTAAAATATTAATTATATTATAGAAAAACATCACAGTCTACCACTCATATTACGCTACCTATATTAAACGGAATAATATTCTCCGACGGCAACCGCTAAAAAGCATTCCATAACAAACCGAAGGCATGCATTTATATCGTCAATACTGGATTTACTATGGAAGTGAAAAGCAGTGCTTGAAAAACGACAGCCAAATGAAACGTTACATAAAAAGAAAAGAGACAAAGCATGTGAAGATGGTCCGGGCCGACCGACGCGACGACGCAACGATAAGTGCTGTTGCCAAAATGTGCTCTCTTTAATTAATATTTTGATTTGATAGACATTCTTTTTTACCAAGGATCATATTTTTATTGTTTTTTTTGCGCTTTAGTAATTGGTTTGGTAGCGATTACCGGTTACATCATTACAGGGTTTGGTTAAGAAAGCTTTATTATTTAATAATGTTTAAAATTACAGTACATGGGGATTCCCTAAATTTATTAATATTTCGATATCTGGGTGTTAATAACGCCATGCATTTTTTTTGCAAGAAACTGAAACCCGATAATACAACACCGGCATTGGCCAGCTATAAATAAGAATAATCTCAGGTTCCCTTTTCCATGTGCCTTATTCTTGTGTGAGATTGGGATTTGACGCCCTGCGCTTTTAGTTATAGTTTTGAAAGTTTAGTTAGTTTAGTACCTAAACAAGGCGTTGTTGTTTTCTTTGTGGGTTAGTTTTGTTGGTTAGAAAGAAATCCTCGATATTTTAATAAAAAAAAAACCATGACAATTATTAGTGGCTCTGCAGTTGTCGTCATAAAATTAAAATGTATTGTTAGCTATGCTAACTCTTTGGCGAAGAAGGAAATTGTAGAGTAAACGTGGGTATATTGATCTAAATAATGTGTCAAATATCTCAGAAAAACAAGGCCAGTCCACTAACCATTTACAACGCGTTTTCTTTGCATAGTTTTGGCGAAACTCGAATTGAAAAGGCTTTATGCCTACATTTTTTGGGGCCTCAAAACGGACGTGTTTGGGTCTGGCACCTGAAAAAAATTCTACCTACGATTGCACCTGCAGCGGGCTTATTCCGTCTGTATCATTTTCTATTATGTTGCCTACCCTCTCCTAAATGGCACTGCACGCCACTGCCCATCACAGTAAATTTTATCGTTAAAGAGGATTTCGTAGGCACAAGTTTAATAGAGAGACAAATAACGAACAGAAAAAAAGACAATAATAATGACAAAATTAATTGGCTGCATATCAAAGAAATCAAAATAATAAAAGAAAAACCGTATAGCATTTTTATAAAGAACAATCATAACAGCGATAAAACCTACAAGGAGATAAACATTAAGAAAAAATAAGGAAGGCCATCGGCATCATCTGGCAAACTTTGCTTCTAATCTGACGACACTTTGGCCTGATGGATAACCTGTTGCAGAGCCAAACTGAAGGAGTCCTATATGCACTTAATTCCTGAGATAGATTGGGGTTTTTATAAAAACTTGATAGGTGTTCCTAACGTTCAAGAAGATATGGATGGGTATAACGGTGAGCTAGATTTTGAACCTGAAGAAGATTAACGTAATAGATTTTTTTTTAGTGTCTGTTGGTTATTTTGTGTTCAAAGATACTTACTATTACATTATTGTTACTATTAGCATATTATAGCTTTATTTATTATTTTAGAACGTTACTTTAAGTATTACAGAATCGGAAACATATTGAAAATATTCTTTGATATATTAAGCAAAAAGGAACCAAGTAGCTGTTTATTTAAAAATTTTCCGAATTTTAGTTTTTGCGTTTTGTTCTGTATGTTAACTTCTAAAAAAAATGTGTTAAAATTAATAGGCCTTTTTTTAAACTGCCTCTTAAATAATTTAAAAAGCATGCGATTTTTTAATCGCTAATTACTCGAAATGAAGTAAGTGTCAATTGGTTCACTGTTGCATATCTGGGTCCAATAATTATTAAAAAAACTAAATATTTGGCATTATGAAGTACCATTAGATGTTTACGACATTACGTGAAATATGGTATAATTTTAACATAAGGCTTAAAATGTCTCTAATATCTCGGAGCCATTTCGAGATTTTTGCGAAAAACTCTTTTTATTCAAATTTCATAACTACTCCCTTTGGGATAAATGTCTGAATCTCTTTTCTTACAACTGGGAAACCTTATACCCGCTCAGGTATAAAAAAGATACCTATTTTTAATTTTGAGTACATTTTAAAATCTTTTAATCTCATTGAATCCTGTAAAACTGAAAAAGTTTTCAGAATTCATTAAAAATACATACGACGTTACTAAAACCCAATACACTTTTTTCAACGTTTAGATTTAAATTGTAAAACTGAAATAGAATATTTAAAATCATTACTCTGATCTGGATTATTTCACCCACCATTAACTATATTTTTTAATTCTCAACTTCAAAAGAATAAATAAATAAATGTCCATAATATCCGACTAATAACAATCTAATACTGTTACATTTGGATATCTCACCACTGACGCTTTCTAACCAATCTAAAGAATAGATTATTGGATTTCCTCATGTCGAAGGCAAACATATTAAGACATTTTATGCAAGTAGCCAGCGAAAGATCACAAAAAATCATAGCTACATACTAACATTTAGTGGTCCTTGATGAGAAAGAACGAAGAAAAACACACAAATTAAAATATAAAAGAGGAAAGTAAAGTAACGGTACCTATTGACTACCCACATTTGTAGTTAAAAGAAATAAAATGTGACATCAATCACATTAAAATACATTTTTGTACGACCATGCCATTTTGAATGATTTACCGTATCTATTTTTAGAATAGTAGGCTCTGCTTATTAGTTGCTAGGGATAATGGGACGGTAAGTAATTTACTTACCGCTTAGCTGAACGGTAAGTAATTGCGTATAATATGACACGCGCGTTTGACAATAACGTGACATTAAGAAATATAATAATTACAAACGTATCCCCAGCAAAAATTCAACATTGCTAAAAGTTTGTTACAGCTACAAGAGAGGAAACGTACCCAAAGTAAAAATAAGTACTCAAGAAATATGATTAATTTAATGTCTGCTTATAATGGTCGTACAAAAAATGCTACAAGGATCTCGAACACTAAGGAGTTTACCGATCTCGTCCAATATTAGCGACTTCACTCTGCTCAGTGCTCAGTTACCAAAGAGTGCCGTCGGTAAGTAAACTACCCTTACTGCCCTTGATACTTAATATATTAAAAACGTTGTACAAAATAGAAGAAAGAATAACTTGAGTATTTTTCTACTTCCCATGATACAATAACAGGGAGAAGGTAGGATATTGCGCATCCGGCCGAACCTCTGTCAATTTTTGTGTCGTAGTAAAGAGCGTAAATATGGCGTCTTGTTGTATTGTTTGCCATTGACTCTAGTGTGTTTTTGCGTTTTTTGCTAGTTTTCGGTTTCTGCGTTGATTATATCAGATTTAGATATTGTCTGGTCTGAATTATAACTTTAGTGCTAAAATTCTTATAGTTTATTGGATAAACAAGTGACAATTTGACAATTAAAAATGTGTTGTTCTGTGACTGGTGTAGCTGTTCACGATTGTAAAAGTGATAATCAAGCTAAGAACTTTAATAAAATTATTAGATCTTATACGACAATTTGTCGCAAAAATTGTGGATAAACGCTTGTTGTCATGAAGATAGTTTTAATCCTAAAACATCTCGAATATGCTCAAGGCAATTCAAAGACGACGACTTTGAAAGAACTTTCAAGTATGAACTTTTGATTTATGTGTAAAAAAAGGGCCTAAACTAAAGTGTGATGCAGTACTTTATCAGATTTAGATATTGTCTGGTCTGAATTATAAATTCTTTGCAGTGTTTAGTGCGAAAATTCTTGTATTTTATTGGGTAAACAAGTGAAAATTTAAATGTGTTATGCTGTGCACGGTTGTAAAACTGATTTTCAAGCCAAGAACTTTGATAAAACTATTAGAGTTTATACATTCCCTAAATACACTTTGTCGCAAAAATTGTGGGTAAACGCTTGTTGTAATAATTTTAATAAAATTCAGTTGTTTTCTAACCTATAAGATTTATATCATTTTAATGACGATTTGTTTATGATTACTTTCATTTTATACCTCTATTTTATTTCATTTGACAACTATTTGATAGCGAAATCAAACAAGAACTGCTAATATCAAAGATTTTGTAACAAAACTAAACAACCGTTTGTCCCACCATTAAATTTACTTATGAAGTCGAGAACAATGGTCAACTACCATTTTTGGATAGTTTAGTAATTAGAAACTAGAATTTGATATTTATAGAAAAAGAACTGCCACTAACCGATATATTACTAACTCCTTCCACTGCGACCAACACAAAATGGCCAGCTTTCATTTTTAGTACACCATATGGGTAACTTTCCTCTTAGCAGAGAAAGATTTAATAGTGGAAAGGGGACAATTAAGAATATAGCAAAAGTTAATGGTTTCAATACTAACTTAATAAATAGTCTAGTTCATAGGCATTTGTTTAGAAAGACCATTCGTGACTCCACTTCTTTCGTTAATCAGGATGAAAATACAAAATATGTCTTGATACCATATAATCCTCAGTATACTAGAGGACTCCAAAAAGTTTCTAAAGAAGTAGGTTTACAATTAGTATACCAAACTCAGTATAACATTAAGAAATTATTAGGTGGTCCAAAGGACAAAATTGACATATTAGAAAGAAGTGGAATATATGAAATTGGACGCATCGATTGTAACCAAAAATATGTTGGGCAAACTAGAAGATCTATACAAACGAGATTCAAGCAACACATAGCTCATTTAAAGTATGGTAGAACAGAAAAATCAAATGTTGCCGAGCTTGCTTTTGATAATAATCATAGAATAACAATTAAAAATTTATAATATATCTGATAGGAGATTATTAGACGCATACAAAAGCATGTAAATAATTAAATGTAAGAATAGTTTAAATAGAGATAAAGGGCCTCCATTGAAATGGTTGATCGAGCGTGACCAGTAGGATTCCAGGATTGGTTCCGCTTGATTAGGCAAACAGTTGTTAGTATAAAATGTTTTAGGTCATTTGACAAGCTTCACATTAAACATGGATCAAGTAGATTAGTAGATATAATGTTTATTTGTTTAATTGTAATGCTTTGATACCTGTCTTACTTAAAAAAGAATAAGTTCTATGTTATTAAAAATTATAAGCTTTTATTCCTCGTTTTATTCTGTGTAAATGTATCACTGAGAGTGGTCATGTGTGCTGGTGTATGTACTAAAGTCAATAAAATAATCTGCCACTATCAGCTAAAGCGGAAAAATCCATATCCCAAATAAAACCTTTAATAATAACGTTAGTCATTCAAAATTACCTTTAATTAATCATTCAAAACTCCATTTACTACAAACTATTCAGTTAAATATAAAATTTGTGTATATAGTGGGGCTGTTACCATTATAATTTAAAGGAATACCGCTCTTTATGACGTCAATGCGCAGAGAGAACCGATTTTGAAACCGCTGAGTATCCTACCTTCTCCGTTATTGTATCATGTCTACTTCCGGTCTTTATAAAATTCAGAAATTATAATCAAGCCGTTTTTTTGCACGTTCGATCCCCGTCGAAAGGTCAAGCTTGCTGCAACCCTGAATAATAACCTATCGAAGTCCCCAAAGTTTGTCTCCTGAAGACGTAAAAACAGTAAAAACCATCAAACTAAATCTATAAAGACATGGTAGAGTAGATCATCTCATATGTCTAAGGCTTGTATTCAAATTGAGCCCACTTCCTACTCTGTTATAATGATAAAATTTTATGTATGCGTAATTTCACCGCGATTCAGAGAATACTTTTTAGATGAAATCAGGAGGAAATTAAATAATTATGATATTATTATCTAGGTCCCTTAGGAAAATGTGGTGGCCGTAGATCCAAAAGCAAGAACATTTAAGACATGTATCTGACAAAACAATATGAAATAAAAACATATATTTCAACAAGTCCGAATTTAAATAAAATTACAAGTTTTAAACGTGTTTTGTAACAAATCTATATAAAATAAACCATGATTAAGGCATGCCAATTTGATGAGATTCAAGCCATCCAGTCGAATTAAATCAAAAGAATTGGCCTCAGCTGCAGAAATATATCGGGGTAGGGTGCCTAAGGGGATTTCCTGAGAAAACAACCTTCCCTACTACTAATATCTACTTCATTTTTAGGGTTTTGATTTCAAAATATTCTGGCAGTAATATTAAATATTTAAATTTCTTTTCTGCCTTTTTAGAATCTATTTCAGTGATTCAGAGACAAAAGAATGACCACATTCATCGATCGGATTCGATGCGAATTTTTGTACGAAGTTGCCACTGAATTTTTTTTGGCAGATAAAAGCTTTTATTTCAAAACCTTTACAAAGTATTCAGACAAACTTGAAGCAGTTTTCCAAGCAAATAAAATATGTGTAGCCTATTTAGCCTAAATGGCTAAGTAGGCGTGTCAGTATTTGGGATCTACTGTGATTAAACTCCCCTAAAAAAACGGGTTTGACTAAAATGACCCTACATCCGAGGCTCTCAATAAGAATAATTTTGCGTGGCATAAACCTGGTCTTAGCGACAAGAACACTGTGTGTATGTACACTATTGTTCTCTGGTGCTTATTACATGTTTATGGGTGTCACGTATGTGGATAGTCTTCGATTAACAACTGACTGAATGGAGCTCGACACATGGGGCACTCAGCTAATAGGTCTGCACAGGATGCACAAAAGCCTCTGTAAAAAAAAATAGAATTAACTAATTTCTAAAATTGATTGCAACGAAAATTTTATAATTATTACAATATAGTTATTTGTCACATAAAAAGTATAAAATTGGTCAAACATGTTGAATGATTTTGTGAGATCTAAGACGTAACGCCACCTTAAAGGTTAATTAATTAAAATACTTCAATATTCTAACAGAACTGAAACATTTCATTACTTAAAAAAACAGAAATTCACAACTAATTGATGTTTCATCACATTTCGATTCAAAATATGATTTAATATCCAGATAGTCTTGTTGACAAAACTCACTAAGTAATAAAAATATAGTCTAAAATAAGATCGATTAAATAAAAACAATACATACTCACGTAAAATTAAAAGAAAAAGTGAGAATTTAATAGAAGACATAATACAAAACAAAGTAGGACGACAATTTTAAAATCAAAAAGCATTTGACATATGGAAGGTCAGTATTAATAAAACGTACGTTTGCAAAACAATTACTATAAAAACAAATACTTTAATACTCAAACAAGATTTGTTAAAGTTTGTCCAACACTCAAAATTCATCATACTGACAGAAAATATTTGTATTTTTCATGTATCCGCCGTACAAACTTCAAAATAAATAATGACGGGATGTATAATATTTTCATGACAATAAACAATGGTTCATATAACTCTAATTTAAATTTTACATTTATCTTAAAACTGTTTTGTAACAATAAAAACAGTACTAAGTAATCGTATTGAACATGTTCCTCAAAAGCTTATACTGTATCTATTTTTTTATCGATCAACGATCGACGACGCAAGTGTAAACAAATAGAAGAGTAAAATTGTTTCTTTTTTCCTTTATTACAAGAACAAATTGATTTTTATTGTGCATATAACGTTTTCCCAATTTGTAGTGTGTGTGCAATTGTGGGTTTCTAATTCCCTTCTAGTTTTTCATGTTTTTCTGTTCCTAACCTAAAAATGGCCACATGTTGTGAATGCAAAAAGCCAATTTCTGATAATTCAGATGGGACTGCAACTTCAACTGTAAAATGTGATATATGTAAGGGTGAATATTGTTCCAGTTGTTTTACTTTGAGTGCATCGGAGATAAAATGTCTACCATTGAAGAGACTGTTAATTTGTTGTGCTAATTGTAGGGAGGCTGTGTTTGGTTGCCTATTAAATTATTACGTCATTTAGAAGCCGAAAATGTCCTTTTAAAGTCCACAATAAGTGACAAGGAAGTTATTATCTCAGATAAAGAGAAAATCATTCATTTGCTTGACACTGTGAAGGGGAGTGCTGTTAACCCACAACCCTCTAGTTTAATAGCATCTGATGTTTCTGCAACTAATGAAATACAAAAACCAAAATCTGTATTTGTGCAGCAAGGGTCTCAGTGGCTATAACTCAGGCCAGGTCGCTTCTTTATCTAACTACCAGATTGATCATAGTGCAGCATTATCTGGGGCATCTTCCAATGCTACAGCATTGGATCACACCCCTCAAACCCCCCCGTAATGTTGTTCGAGGGATCAACTGCTCCATTGGAGTGCTCTCCGCAGCTGAAGAATGTAGATGGTTCAACTTGAGTAACCTGAAGAGTAACACTGCAGATGATGTAATCTTGAATCACTTAAAGAGCAATTGCATTGATGCTATATCTGTTGAAAAACTGCAGAAGAGAAATAACTCTGCAGCCTCGTTCAGGATTGCTGTTCGACTTCAAGACTGTGAGCCGATTTGCAATCCAAATCTTGGGCCGCCAACTAATGTATTGATAAGGCCGTCTACCTTTCACAGAAATAACTTTAATCATCATTAAAATAATAAACTAAGAAATAAGAAACTCGCAGAGAAGGCAAGGTGGAAATTTTATGCCTCAGGGTCAACACAGGTTCAGCAACTAGCACTCTACTATCAGAATGTCTGAGGGATGAGAACAAAGATGACTAAACTGGCAAGTTCTTTGGCTCTGAATGAATATCATGCAATATTATTTACTGAAACTTGGCTAAATCAGGATATTGGAGATGAAGAATTGGGCTTCCATGGCTACACCTTATATAGATGTGATCGCTCCAATAATTCAAGCTTTTATGAGCGTGGCGGGGGTGTACTTATTGCAGTAAACAACATTCTACCTTCTAGGAAGCTATCTACTAGGGTAGCCGAGGTGGAACATGTATTTGTTTTAATCTCTGGTATTGGTGTAAAAATGCTATTAGGTTCAGTCTACTTGACACCAAAATCACAATTGGAACTTTATGAAGCCTTTTGTAACTCCCTGGAGGAAATTATGTTGGAGAATAAGTTTGACAAAATTTGTTACAGGAGGTAATTTCAACTTGCCAGACGTACGCTGGGAGAATGATGGCCATGGTGTTTGTGTGAATCACTTAGTGTCCCCTCAGGCATCAGCTATCATTGACTATTTTGCTTTTTCAAATTTGTTTCAGATTAATGGCATTTGTAATTCCAAGGGTTCACTATTGGATCTTATTTTCTCTGGCGCTAACTATAATGTTAATACCTGTGATAGTCCTCTCTTACCTTATGATGAATATCATCCGTCGCTGGTCTTTAATATACCAGTTGTTAACACTAAAATGCCTACTATGTATAGTGAATATGAATATTTTATAATTTTAAACTTGCAAATTATGTTGACTTAAGCTATCATCTTGCTGACATCAATTGGAGCTTAATATTAAATGTGTATAATGTCAATGACGCACTGAATAATTTTTATAATCTAATTTTTACTGCCATTGATCTTTATGTCCCTAGGGTTGTGGCAAAACAAAAAAAATCCGGATTGGTACAATGATGAATTGAAATCTTTGATTATTACAAAAAATTATGTCATAAAAGATTTAAACAATCACAATCTCATTCGGACTATGAAAAATTTAGTAATGCTTGAGCCAAATGCAAAGAAATATATGACATTTGTTATCAAAATCACTTTGACCAAGTTCAGAGTGATATTAGCAATGGCAGTGAGGTTTGGAGATTTGTCCATAGGAAAAATAAAACCTCAGAATTATCTCGCTCTATGACATATAATAATTCAAGCACTGAATGCCCTCAAGAAATTGCAATTTTTTTCTCTGATAATTTTGGCTCAGTGTACAAAAAAATAGACTGTTTTGTTCCTCCGATTGTAAGGGCTGGCGCGATGGAGTTGAACTCCTGTGACTTTTCTTTGATTGATGTTTTTAATTGTATTAGTGATCTTAGGACCAGTCTAGAACCAGGCCCTGATGGAAATTAACATATGTAACACCAATCTTTAAAAGTGGTGATAAAGCTGATATAAGAAATTATCGTCCAATATCCAAAATGTGTATTGTAACGAAGATATTTGAATGTATAATAGCTAAGAAAATATCTTGCCTTTTTAATAATGTGTTTTCGGGCAGTCAGCATAGGTTTATTCAAGGACGGTCTACTGTTTCTAACCTGTTGATTTTCAGTGACTTTCTGTCGGATACTTTGGAGGATCGACAACAGATTGATGTTGTCTACACTGATTTTGCCAAGGCGTTCGATAGCGTTCAAATAGATGTTTTAATTTATAAGTTGCAGGTTCTTGGAGTGAATGGCATATTGTTGGCATGGTTTAAGAATTATTTATCGGATAGAAGTCGAATTGTAAAAATTAAAAACTTTCTCTCTCAAGAAATATGTGTTGATTCTGGTGTCACTCAGGGTGCTCATCTGGCAACCTTATTATTTAATGTTTTTATCGACGATATTGTGGAAAAATTTAAATATTGCCACTGCCTGCTTTACACCGATTATTTAAAAATCCTTAAGATTATAAATCATCATGCTGCCTGAAATTGTAATCTGACTTGAATACCTTGTGTGAATGGTGTTTGTCTAATGGTATTGACCTGAATAATGAAAAATGTAAGATTTTGACTGTATCAAGGAAGAAAAATAATGTAATTTTTGACTATACTATAAAGAGCACTTCTTTGGATAGAGTTATTGAAATTAAGGATTTGGGTGTCTATATAGATAATGAGCTTCATTTCAGCTTTCACCTAAATTATGTCAGAAACAAAGCTCTAAAATTGTTAGGGTGCATTCTTCGTACCTTAAGAGATTTTGACAATATTATATGTTTTAAAACTCTATACTGTTCATTTGTAAGATCAGTTATGGAATATGCAAGCTCTATATGGTCACCACACTATAATATTTATCAGGGGCGTGCGGTGAAATTTGTGACATGGGAAGCAATTTTTCAAGACACGGAAGGTTGTGCCCGCTGCAGGCGCCGCCGGAGGCTAATACGCCGTAGGCGGAAATTTTGGGGGGGTGCCACGCCCAATTGGTACCCAAAATCGTTAAAAAACACGCCTTCCACGAGCGGAGGAAGCGGACTTTACCAAGCATTATTGACAAATTTCCCAACTCAATTAAACAAAAAAAGAGTAGAGCTGGGCTTCAGGTAACAAAAGTAAACTGGAACTGGACCTCGCTTTTGATGATATAATATAACAATCGAATCTGCACTCGTTAAAACTATTCTTATTTTTCTTAGGTTAGATTTAATTGAATTTAAAAATGGTATTATTTGTATACAAATATTGCTTTAACTTAAACTTAACTGTAGCGTAACTATGACTTAAATATATCTACCCTAAAAAATATACTACGTACTATGGATGTACATACCAATATTTTCCTAATCGGAGAAAAGCAACAGCAGATTTCTTCTGCAACTGCCCCCTGCCCACCCCCCCTCCTGCGGGCGCCCATGTCTATTTATATTGTAGTTGTATTCTTCGGTTTTTTTGTGCAAACTCGTCTATAATTTCGTCATAGAAACGCGGATTCTGTGACATTTTCTGCACAAGATTGTTTTCAATTGCCAACAGAGACACATCCGAAAGACGATCTTGTCCTGTTGAATTTCGCAAATAAGTCTTTATTCGCTTAAGCGCAGAAAAACTACGTTCTACCGAGGCACTAGTAGCTGGAATCGTCAACACTAATTCACATAATTTTACTACCTCTGAATATGAATTTGTTAAATCTGTTTCTTTTAAAAAAGCCAATAACTCACTAGCAGATTTTTTTTTATCGATGTCTTCAGTCTCATATATAACTGTTAGTTCCGAACGTAACAAAACTAAATCAAAGTACTGTCCATAATGACGCATCAATGATTTTAACTGGGTTTCCGGAAAATGTTTTCCCTTAAACGCGTTAAAATAGCACAATTCAAGAAAGTTTAGGTCTTCAAAGTTTTTAAACCTGTTGTCTATTTCTTGATAAATCTGATCCAAAATTTGGTAAAAAAGTCGTCGATAACACGTTTTAATATCTCCAACATTATCCGTGCGCACGCGTTTTCTTTGTGGCTCCAAGCCGATACCGACACTATTCGTACTTTCCCAACATTTATCAAAGTCATCTCTCTTTTTGTTTATTATATTTTTAAACTCACAAATTTTTTTTACACAAAATCCAATATCGTTGTTTTTAGATTGTAATATATTAAATAGATTATCAGAAAATGGGAATATTTCTGAAAAAACAAGAAGTAAAAAGTTAAAATTAAAATCGTTTTTTAAACTATCTAAAAAACCTCTAGAGCAATTTAAAGTTTCTATATCCCATTTATCGCTATTCTCTAATATACTTTCAAATAATTCAATTAAAGACTCGCGATGTTCAAAAATAGTTAGTACTAGCCTGCCATTGTAGTTCCAGCGCGTAGCAGCAACTTTCGGTAGTCTTCGCTTTACAATTGTATCCAATGCTTGAGTTCGTTTGGTAGATTTGGAAAAAAAAGCAGCCATTCCACTCAAAGTTGCAAAAAACACTTTACATTCTTTTATCTTCATTACTGATTGAGACAAAACTAAGTTTAATTTGTGCGCAAAACAGTGTATGAAAATGGCACCCGGATAAGTTTCACGCACTTTTACTTGAACAACGCGCCTAAATGCCCAGCCATTACAGCAGCACCGTCATAACTTTGAGCAACCAATTTTTCAGCGGCATTAATATTTTTAATAAGTTCACATACAATTTTATACAATGCGTTAGCCGTTCTATCTTCTGACACGTTAATAAAACCTAAAAATCTTTCCTGTATGTTTCCGTCTTCTTTTACAAACCGCACTACAGCAGAAAGCTGACTAAAATTGGTAACATCAGTCGTTTCGTCCAAAATAATAGCAACAAAACGTGTTTGCTTAATTTCGTCTTTAATTTTGTTTAAAATAACAGTAGAAACTGCAGAAATTAAATCGTTTTGAATTCGATTTGAAGTGCCTTGAAAAACAAGGCCCTGCTCCAAATGAGCTTTTAAACATGGGTCATACTTAGATAATACAGAAAGAAGGTCTAGATAATTGCCTCTATTTGCGGAATACGTTGACTCATCGTGCCCTCTAAACCCAAGTTCATGAAGGGCAAGAAAACACACAACATCAATAAGTCTTTTAAGCACAGTCCTGTTTTTATTCACTAATTCATTATGTTGTTGATGACTAACCTGTAACTGTTTACCTAAAGCGTGTTCGATTCGTATCTTTCCAAAAACTTTTTCTTTAATAACAGCTTGCAAGTGGTTCTTGGAGCTAATGTGACGTTTTACTACTTTACGTAAATTATTTAAATCGCCAAATCCGTTGTAATTCCACACACCATGTTCATTAACAAAAAGCAAACAAGGCCAACAAAAAAGTTTATTTCTTATCTCACAACCTGTCAACCACCCATACTGCACATAATATTTATCGGCACTAAAATGTCGGATGCAAGTTTTAATTTTTGTCGTGAGATTTTTCATTTCGGGCTTTGGCCTGCCCGTGTTTATCATATTTGTCTTTTCGCAAAAACTTTGCGAAGAAAACCCTTTATTTATTACATAACAGACCACACAATTACACAACTGTACAGTTCCGGCCGCTTCGGTATTTGCCGGCAAATCCACCACGCCTGCCGCACACGTCGGCGTTGTATCCATATCCATCGTGGAAATTGCACTAAAAAAACTGATTTAATTTTAATACTGCTTATTTAGTGACAAACCTCTCGCAACTTGGCGCCTCCCGCATCGGGCTTCACCACCTAAATTTTGCATGCAAAGTAATAAGCAAGACAAACGAGGAAACAACTCACGCATTCTCATTCGTATGACAAAGATAAAGTAATATATTACTTTCTTCACTTAATGCATACACGTAACATCTGATATTATTTAGCTTTAAATGCTGCTTCTAGTGCCTCTGATGGTTGTATTGCATGTATTGTATTTATTGCCGTCACAGTTGGCGCTGTTAAGTCGGTGAACTATTAATAATATTTAAATTTTTTTATTTGAGGTTTGTGATAGTTATTTAGGGGAAGCAATGCTTCCCTTGCGTACATGGACCGCTCGCCCCTGATATTTATATAGTCACTAGAAAAAGTTCAGCGTAAATTTTTCAGATTTGTGGCATTTAAATTGAGAATACCCATTGAACAACTCAATTACATAGAAATTGAAAATCTCTTAAACATAAGATCATTAAGAGTTCGTCGCTCACAAACAGATTTATATATTTTGTACAAAATCGTTAACAGTCTTATAATTTGCCCAGAGCTTTTGAATCTCATATCTTTTCATGTCCCCCAAAGAATTGTTCGTGACTCTTATTTATTTTTTATAAAATTTCACCGAACTACTTATGGCATGTAGAGTTCTTTAACGAGAATGTGTGGACTTGCTAATGATAATTATAGCAAACTGAATTTCTTTAATATGACACTGCCTAACTTTAGACAAGTTGTTAGAAGTCTCTCCTTGTAAATTTTGGTTAAATTTTAGTTAAGTGATGCTAGCGCTTTGTTCCTGTGCTTAATACATTTGTCCTATTCCTACTTTAATTTTTGAAGTAAACATTTTGTAATTATTGTATAATCTGATTTTATTGTAAAATTGGGAACCGTTAATACACCCTCTATTTATTTATTTATCTTAGATGAGATTCTGTAGGAGCAAAATAAAATAAGCATTTCTCACATCACACACATTTAACTCTCCAGAAGGAACACACTTAAAAACTTTGATTTATTATAAGTATGCAATCCATTCGAAAAAACCTATTTTCCGTTAAATTAACTAAAAAGTTATTTCCTAATGGGACACTATCTATTTAAAATTTAGTGTACTTGTTTTATACGAGCTTAATGTTAGTGAGCACCGCACATATGTAAAGCTATCAAGACAAGAAATATTGTAATTATACCAGAGGCGGCTTCTACATAAAACACATGAGCACGTGAACCCCAAGCCAATAAATATAAATGACTTGTTATATAGCAACCGGAAAAGTATAATTTTAGGAAACTATATTTCTGCAGATGGTTATAAATATTATATTATATCTCTATGCTTTAGGCAGTGTTAAATCATGAGACGTCATACCGGAGACCTCTAATCAAAATACCTTAAGATTTGCAACGAAAGTACGATAGTTTCTAGATCGTTTTATGAAAAAACCTGGTCTAACAAGTTTCATCTTTCCCTGCTACATCGCAGTAAAATGCAAGTTATTTTGACAGCAGATTCCCATCTGAGCAGATTGGAGATATATTTACAATAAACAGCAAACTGTCATTTAAAATCTGTAAGAGCACATGCATTCTAGGCGTTCACCATGGAGAGTTTTCTGCCTCCATGGTGAATGCCCAGAAAGTGGTGTTACAGATTTTTAATGACGATCGAGGTTCAAGGTTGATTCTGTAAGCAGTCTTCCTGATCCGAATGTGCTGCCAAAATAATTTGTTTTTATTCCTTTATGTATCGTACTTTCGTGGCGCATAGTATTTTATAATTCTAAAACTGTCAATTATTCGAAAACCGTTAAATTTTTTCTGATGAATCTCCACCATTCATAAAAATTGTGGTTAAATTCTTCGCATATAACATTTTAATACTTACGCATGCCGGCAAGGTAGAAGTCGGATTGTCGCCTTCTGATCGTAGCACAACGTACAACTGTCCTCACGGATATTTTGTTGCCTCAACTGTCTCAAATAAAGATGCCTTGGTAGCACTACTTTTTCCTCTGATCTCAATTTTCCGTGATTGTTGAAAGTGTTGAATATGACGTTAGGCGGATGCTTGAAAGGTTCGGCTCCGAAGTTAAACCGACACTGTTGAAATGACATGAACGAGGCGGCCGCAAAGAAACCAGACCTTAAAACCACAATTATTTATTTATTTATTTATTTCAACGGAAAATCCATTTTACAATAACAATACAGTAAATACAATTGTAAAAGCAATCATAAAATTGGTGAAAACAATAGCAGACAAAATATAGAAAATAATTATAGTAACAATGTAGAAATATATACAGAGAAAACACAACTTAATTGATAGGAAATAGCCGATGCAACCGCTTTCTAAATGTTAATAGGTCCAACCCAATGGGGTCCAACCCAACGGTGTTGAGACAGCGAACCATGCGAGTTATTGGGCTATAAAAGCCATAGTTAGTGTTGTGGAACGGAACCCTGAACATAGTACTATTCCTAGTTCTATGAACAGTATTGAAATTAATCTCACGAAGTAACTGCGGAGCGCAGACAGAGCCATTAAGAAGCTTAAAAATAAACTGAACATCAGCACGTTGTCGTCGCTCACTCAACCATATTAAAGTCTCGAATTACCGTATTATAATTAATTGAATAATTAGTATCATTATATATATTAATGTGCGCCTTAAAAGCCAACGTGCGCAAGAACCTACGTTGAACACTCTCTATAGGGTCGATCTGACACTGATAATAAGGTGACCAAGCCACAGATGCATATTCGATACCCGAACGCACCAATGAACAATACAACAGCTTAAATGATTGAGCACTAAGATCACTTCCGTATCTAGAGATGAAACCCAGTTTTTTAAACCCTTCCCGAATAATTTTATTAACATGCGATTTACAAGTTAATTGACTGTCGAGAATAACTCTCAAGTCGCGGATCTCTGAAACCAACTCCAAAACAGCACCATTCGAAAAATATTTATTCTTAGGTGTGTTGTCAGATCGACCAAAAGAGATAGAAAAATATTTCTTAACATTGAGGTCAACACCATTATGACGAGACCAAACAAACAATCTATCAAGTCAAGAGCATCAGACTCAGACCCAATGCACTTGAACAGCTTCACATCATCGGCAAACAGTAAACAGTTGGAATGAATAAAAGAATTACCAATATCATTTATAAACAAATTAAATAACAAAGGACCGATATGAGATCCCTGTGGGACTCCTGAAGGAACACATATTTCACTCGCAATATAGTTATTTATGCGCACGCATTGGCCTCGACCAGACAGAAAACTGCGTATCCATCCCACCACCGAATCACAAAAGCCAAGAACACTCAATTTATGCAACAATAGTTTAAGATTTACCCTGTCAAAGGCCTTCAAGAAGTCGGTGTAAATACTATCAATACACACCACCCCTCTCTCGAAGGCCTTGACCAAGAACTGCTGATAAATGAGCAGATTTGTAACCGTTGATCTTCCCTCTGCAAAACCGTGCTGGTTATCTGCAAGCTCCCTACATGTCCAAATCAGCCGGTCCGATACAAGCCTGTCAAAGAGTTTTTACATAACGAGTAAATGCAACTCCTTATAAAAACCTGTGGCAGGCCATCTGGAACAGGAGAATTGGACATTCCCAACGACGTCTTACCAATTCGTTGGACATTCCTAAATCGCTAATACCATAAAAAAAAATTACTCACTGTTATAAACACAGATGAGATATCTACAGATTTATTCGGTACAAAATCAGTAACTTGAACATACTCACTGGTATAAGTGGCTGAAAAATGCTGGGCAAACAAATTCACAATCTATTCACCACTCTCTGCCGATTTATCGCCCAAAAACATTGAGTTAGGGTATTCATCGGTACTGCGTGCATTATTAATATGTCGCCAGAATAGCCTGGGATCAGTATGTACTTTTTGTTCTATATTATCTAGATAGTTCCTATAGCAAGTGACCTGAAGGGCCTTCAGCTTTCCCGCAGAGTAGAAAATACTCTACAACTATGGTTGGAACTACTCTCTTTATAAAGACGATGGACAATCTTTTTCTTTACTACCAAATCACGAAGCTTCCCCGGAAACCAAACTGGAAAATTACTTGACTTGCACCGCTTGACTGGCACAAACTGATCAAGCCCATCATATAAAAGATTATAAAAAATTTCAACAACTGCATTAATATTTTCTCCAAAAAATAATTCATCCCAATTGACATTGTGCAAGTAGTCATTTATCACAGGAAAATTACAGTTTTTAAAATCAAAGTAAAATGACTCCAATTTTAAGTTATTAGTCTCGGCGAGGCATGGTACACAAATATCATAGGCAGAATGGTGCTGTGATGTGCCCAACAAGCAGTCGTCAGCCAAAGATACACTTACATCTTCATTATTGCTAAATATCAAATCCAAAAACTGATTATTCAAATTTTAATACATGTTAAGCTGTAATAGACTCAAATAACTATAGCCCAAACAGACAGTTTTTTAGGCCGGCGAGAAAAAAGGACACTCGACACCCAGACCCTCGCCAGAACGAGACCACTGGCAGTTCGGTAGATTAAAGTCACCACATATTATAAAGTCACTTAATGGAAATTCATCAGCCACCTCCAAAAAAACTGTGCAATGTTCCTCGTACAGTTCACTATGCGATTGTGGGGGCACATATACCGATCCGAAGACATACTTCCTATGACCTCATGACACCTCCACAAAAACGTGTTCAACAGTTGATGGACTTAAGCGAATTCGTCCAGATCTCAATTCACTACGCACAGCAATCAGCACACCACCTCCTCTCAGCTTACCCGTACTTGCAGGGTCACGATCGCGTCGAAACACATGAAAATCTTGAAAGCCCAATTCGGAGTCACTGTAGTCGCCGTTCAACCAGGTCTCAACGAGAATTATAACATCGTATAACCACAAATTAACACTATGACTGAGGTCTCTAATTTTAGTACGAACTCCTCCCACATTCTGGAAATAGCAGTGTAGTTTATCACGCCCACCATCCACCACTAATCGTTTTTTTTTTTAAGTTTTTTGACTTGCTCGTGGTAGCTACATTATGAGCTTCATCACTGTGCCGGGCATCAACACCACTAACCCTGACTCCAGTCGAAACCTTAGTGATAAAGTGATTACCATTTCTGTATTTTATGGTTAAGTTGGGCTCACCATTATTCTTTCTCTCATTCAGATCATTACATAACTTCTTGAATTGAATACGTTGAAGATTAGTCCAATCCGGACTTAGCTTGATTAGGGAATCTTTTAATTTGTACTTGTTCTTTAAACAGTTTTGGGCCTGAATTGTGTCAGAAAATATTAATCTTATTGGTCTCGGTCTCTCATTGGTGGTTCTTTTACCAATTCTAAGGACCTTAAAATCAGTATCGGCGCTTAAGTCCAAACTTTCAAGAGTTCTACGTGCATGGGCGTTGTCATGAATAATACGCTCATTAGTCACTTCAGATGTGCTCTCCTGGATATTAAATATAACAACATTCTTGGATCTGTCATTTCTCTCCTGGATTTCTACAATTGGGTCAACTGGGCTCAGTCCTCGATCAACAAAATTAGATGCCTGCGCTTGAGGATAATTTTTTATGTCTTGCAAATATTGATGCAGTTCTAATTGAAGTTCAGTGACCTCTTTTTCTAAATGATTAATTTTATCTTTTTGGATGTTACGTATATCATCAAGCAAAGTTTGAATTTCATTTCTCTGATCAAAAATAAGGCTCAGTACCTGTGATAAAACGTGAAATAAATCTTTGTTGCTAACATTATCTTTTTTTTTTTGGAGATTATTCAATTGATTACGTATATCGCCAGGTATGACAACAGCAGTATGAGCAACCTCAGCCCGACTCTTAGATATATTTCGAACTGACTGATCTCGATTGAATTTCGAATGGCCTCGTGACCCTGTTATGCCATCAGGCTCAGATTCAGCATTAACTGGAACACACCCAATAGAAACACGCTTTGAGCCACTTTTTCGGCAGGTAGAACATTGCCATCCATGTCAGCCAGACTTTTTAGAAAAGACAGACAGTTTATCGAATTCGACATTCAATAGCCCTGAACACCCTTTATGAATCCAAGAGCAGCATTCAATTGCTATTTGATTAGATCTTATTAGACGCTTGCATAAAGGGCATGCATGCTTTTCATTCATTAGAACAATTAATATGTTTTAAAATCAAAATAGCGAAGCATTAACAATAGCGGCTAAAATATGCGATAACCACCCAATGGGCAGCTCACGACACAACGATAACTAACAAAGTAGAACTGCAGGAATTCAGGTTTTTGTTAGTAAACCGAACAACTATGCGTATTAAATGATGATTGAGAAACTAATTTTCGGCCCGTATCCGTCAAATTTGCACTTTATTCTTTAGTAACTTTATGCACAATTAGAAACTGCAAACTTTGATACCAAACACCATTATTAACATTTCAATAAAACATGATAAAATATATAAAACACGGAGCACGACATTAACAGGTCAGTTGTTTACTACTGTTTACACTAATAATAAAGTAAAACAGCAATAATTCCCAACCAACATCTTAACAGTTTCATAAAGTAATGTAAAATTAAGAAATACCACAGAGAAATTTGAAACAATATCCGCATATCATATCCGCAAAATTTGAGCATTCAATCGTATCGTTGTAATTCGTCCGAATGCTATATATACTTTTGTCAATGTTGTGTTCAAAATGACTCCATTTCGACACGTAAATGAGTGTCTATCCTATGTGTAAAGTTGATGAGTTGTCTTTAAATAAAATATATTCCACCACTAGCTGTAGGCAAATAATTAAATTTGGAATAATTATAACTGCCATATTTCATACTGTCTGTGAGATTTCTTAGGCACTTGGGCAGAAGATGTACTGATGATATTTTGGCAGCTTTCATAGACTCTGATGGTATTCCAGAAAGCTTGTCATCACTTGACGTAATTTTTTCCAGCAAATGTGGTAACTCTCTCGAAGACCCCCAAAAAAGTAACGTTTCGAAGGTATATCTTGTGACAGGTTGAATTTAATGGCGTCGGCCCGGGCAATCATGCCCTCAGTCCTACTTAAATAATTTTAAATGGTCTTTCGATTGCTCCCTTAAATTGTGACTGATATCAGCCCATGGGTAATGGATTATCACTCACGGGCATGAGTAATAGACACTTACTTATTCGCAAACGAAGTTAATCGCACATCACTCTGGTTATCCCATTTTTCAATTTATCACTTGGCACTTCCAAAAAAAAAAATTATAATATATTTGTTTAATACAATGATAATACTGGCACAAAGTGCATAAAGAAATGAATATTGTAGCATCGACAAATCATGAAATGTCCAGATATAACATATAATTAGTCAAAGTCAAAATATGCATTTGTATCAAAAAAAAGAAAAGCTTCGTTGACAAAGAGAAAATACAAAATAGTAGTGATATATAGGAAAAAAAGAGATGTACAAACATTCAACAGCTTAAAAAACAAAGAAAATAAAAATCAATCCAAGTTATAAGTCATAAAGTTAAAAAACAAACGTAATTATAATAAAATGAATTCATTCAAATTTTCATGGGATATTCGCTGCCCTACTCTTCTAAGCCATAAGAAGCTTTGCCAACTAGCACTCTGCCAAGACGCTTTTAAATATTTTTAGGGTAGACATTTTCCTAATTACCCGAGGAAGGTGGTTATACATCTTAATACCTTCATAAATAATTAATTTTTTCGTTATGCTGGATGTCTCAACAGGAATTGTAAATTAAGGTGGTGGCAGGTGACGTAGCTAGAGCTAAGATTTAAAAACTTGTTATGACTCAAATAAATAAAAACAATTTTTTAAACAAACAAACACGTCAGGTTTAACATTTTATTAGATTAGACACGAACCACGGATTTGTGCTTTACAAATATATATGATAGCCCGTTTCTCTGGAACAGTATATTTATCAGAGGACTGGTTGTACATTGTACTCCCGAAAAGCGACTCCAACAGATTTTCAAATGTCTGTACCCAGGTCCTGAACAGCCACTTTTACTGCAAAACAGCTTGATAGTTTTTTCTTAGTCATGACAAAGTTTACAGAATAAATATAAGTTGCCTCACTCACTGTCGGAACTTTGATATATTGAGATCACAAGCGTGCGGCAGATACCTGCCCATCCATCTTTCTCAACGAGGTAATGACGTCTGACGTGTTGGAATAGGTCGCTATTTCGCACTTTGAGCGAACACGCATAAATAAAGAAAAAACGGTACCAGAATAAATAGAAATGTAAAAACTATACTGTAATTGTATAGCAAAACACTAATTTTATTTAACTCCATCATTGCCCATTTTCATGCTACTCTGTACGTCATTATGACGTGACGCGAAATCGAGGGAGACCCGATACCTCTCAAGCGGGACGCGAGGTAGGGGGTAGGTAGATCGGCCGTTTGTTGAGAGTGCGCCAACTTATATTTATTCTGTAAACTTTGGTCATGAATCATTTTCAAATCTAAGTTCGTCGTCAATGGCCAAACTAAGAAATCTTGAGTGCTGCTGCGTTTCAAGAGAAATATCGCCAACAGTTAAGCCTCTTCCACATTCAACTTAATCCCCTTGGCGAGAATCCCGAACATCATTCGGATAATGATTTGGCTTCCAAATTGACAAAACCGAGTAAGACTCGGCCAAGAAAAATAAATGCTTTTCATACCGATTAAAACGAGTGCAACTGGTTAAGAAGTCCCGAGTAGACCTCGGGATGTCCAAGCTAACCTGTATTAATAACGCCAAGTTGATCTTGGAAAACTTTAAAATAAAAACAAATACAAATTGATATAGCAATATCTAAGTACCAACAAGGGAGGGAAAGGAAAAAAATATATGAATATTTAAAAACTGTCAGGTAAAGTGGGGTAAAGTAGACCATAATTGCGGTATTCACAATTAAGGAGAAATATTAAAGTCGCACCGTGTATTCACCCTATCCAAATCGGACGACTCAACGGCAATCAAAGTGCTCTACAAAATTTGCCATCAATATTCAGGTCTGTAAGAGCATTTATATAAGTAAGAAATCAGAAATCGAAGTGAACTCGACAGTGGCACACCCCAAGAAATATTCTTATGTGCAGAAGAGCTTGATTTCACAAAAATCCGTTGCCTCCGTCCAATCACATATGACCACAACCAAGACACCCCCTAAAACCATAGGGGTGGAGTTTCTACAGTGCAAATCCGTGACTGGCACTGCATGGTGTGGAACAATCTTAGCAGCAGAGGAAAGCTTCCTGTTTTCCATGCTACACATAACTAATAAATTTAAACAATATAGACCCCCAGAACTAATTCTTGTTGGACCCCTTCCTCTAAAAGGTAATAGTTTGTGGAGCAATATCATGTGCTCCATCCGTTCAAATACTTTGAAAGAATCATATGTTGGAAATCCATGTTATAAAAAATTTAAATAAAGTACTTCTAGCGCCATCTATCTGTTGATAAGGTAACTTTGTACTTTCTGACAGCTTGTCAATATGATTCAATATCTGTCTCACTCTGAATAAATTAGTTAGTCGTTTTCTAACCGTCATCACGTGTGTTTTACTTCCGATCCTCTCCTCAAAATCCTACATCATAGAACTCTGTCAGTCACCTCACCCTCATTTAATGCCATATAAACCATATAATGATAACTGAGGGCAAATATTAATAATAATTTATTAGGCGCCTACAATCATAATCCTCTTAATAGTGGTTTATTTAAAGATGTTTTAACGAACATTTTAAAGAATATAATCAATATTACTCTTTGATAATCCTTGTCTCCCCTAAAAATATCAGTGAAATGTGAACTTTAATTTTTGCCACCTAAAAATGGTTATGTATGGGTATGCAACTGTCGTAACACTTGGAAAACTATCTTCACAGTATTATTTTTATAATTTCTAAATAATAAATATAAAAGCCTTATAGTGACATTTATTTGAAATTACCTTGCCATGCTAAACACGTGTACACTCGGCGGCAGACTCACACCATTAACAGAAAAGACAATTTGATGATTATCTAAATCCAGGAGACATCCTAACATATCTCCAGGTTGCCATCGAGGAAGTTTCTGTGGATCGGATTTCGCATTATACCATATCAGTCGCCTGCAACCATCGTATGAAAGAGAGTATCGGTCATCTCCAATGCCATAACCTTCCTAAAAAAACAAATTAAAATATTTGATCACGTTAAAGTATTTGTTGAAAAATTAAAGGAAAATAGCCTTCATTGATAGATTGTATGAAGAAGAAATGTGATTTATATGAATGTCAACATGGCTTTTTGCCGGGGAAGTCTACCTTAACAAATTTTATTACTTTTTGTCAGTTTGTTCATAATGCATTTAATAATAAAAGTAGGTTGACGTGATTTATACGGATATGGAGAACGCATTTGATAGAGTAAATCATAGTCTTATAATAAAATCTCTCTATTAAAATGATTTAATCAAGCTAATTGTCTAAAGGGCTTAGGTTTAGACAGTCTCTACTTCTCCCTCTGGAGTTCCCCAGGCTTCCAACTTGGGACCCCTGCCGTTCTTGATTGTCATTAATAGTATGTGTTCTGTTTTTGGTAATGCTGTGGACTGGTGTAATGCAAATGCATTTAGCTCTAACAGCGAAAAATTATCTTCTATGTCTCTCACACTTAATAGAACCGTGGACGAATATAAGTAGAATATTAATGGTGTACTGCTTGGGGGCTCTAAAAATTAAAGATACTTGGGTGTCACAGTTAACTGCAATCTTGCTTCTATGGATCACATTGTTTGTACGGTTTTGATCGGGTACATAAAGCAATGTGTTTTATCGTCAGATCCTCTAAGAGTTTTAGTGTTGACTGTTGTTTTGTTGGATAGTCTGGTGTTGCCGGGGTTGGAGTATGGAAGCATAGCGTGGTCATAATTAATTCTCCAAATATACTTTCTATGCTTTTATTTTTCGTGAATGTTAGAAATACAAGACAAAGAAAGACTTATAGTTTGGATTTTCCTAGGACGGATCATTACAAGGGCTCGCTAATTTCGAAAATGTGCAATTATTTTAATATTTACGGTAATGACTGAGGGGTTTCGCACAGCTTATGGAGAATAGACGGTATGCATCTCAGGTTCATATTTAAGTAGTGATAGTGTAGGTGGCCGTTAATATGGCACATGCTTGTATCTGTACATTTATGGTATCTGTATTGGATGTCTGGCTGTTGATAATGTATTAATAATAAATAAAAAAATAAGTAAATAAATGCATTTGCAGCAGTAAGAAAATTATATCATCTCTTGATTTCAAACATATATGTTTCGTTGATATTTGGTTCAGATGTTCTTTAAATATTTAAATGTAAAATATCACAGATAAATCAATTAAAATCGAAATCTAAATTGCATTAAACAACATAATGTTCCGTTCGTTAATAATATATTACGATACTAGTTAAGACCATATTTTTTCGCACGAGCACGAAGTTAGGAAACGACTCGCTTGAGGGGAGTTTCCTAACTTGCGAGTGCGCTAAGTGTCTTTAAAAACGTGTATTTTATACTATGTTTTCTATTTTGCAGGTTTTCTAATAAAAAACATTAATTTATTCTAGTCCCGATCTGCAGTTCGCGGCCATCGGCCATCTTGTCACTTTTGACGTCTTTATTAGTAGAAATCCCACTCAAAGCAGTGTCGCAATTTTTGCTAGCGGGCCTTGAGATTGAACAATTTTGTTGATATCATAGCGACCATTCAAAAAAAGTAGTGTCGAAAAGAGACTTCAATTTAATTCAAAATAGTCTTTATTGTCTAAAGCTGCGTCCTCACCGAGGCGACACTGTCGATCGACTCTGTCTATCGACATTGTTGATCCACAAGCGACAAAAACTGCATCTGTCCACACCAGAGTTGACAGAAATGTTTGCCGATCAGTCGAAATCAAGATGTCTGACGAAGATGACGTTATAGTTGCTTGTGCAGCATATATTATTATTAAAACACACGACTACGAATACTACGATGTCAACAAGGCAAGACGTCACTGAGTACTAAGAGTTAGTCGAATGTCGAACGTCGAAAACGCGTCCACACACTAAAGTCGATCGACTGCTCTTTCATGTTTACCGACAGGCGATGGAAAACAAATCGACATGTCGATCGATTTATTTTGTCGATCGACACAGTCGATTGCCACGTACACACCAAGTCGACAACGTCGATAGACAGAGTCGATCGACAGTGTCGACTCGGTGAGGACGCAGCTTAAGACTTTTCGACATTCCTTTACGTGTCGAAACGAAATCAATTTGACTGCAAAACATCAAAATGAGCATTCAGAGGAGCAGTCCTATACGCACTTGGAGAGAACATTTCACACTTCCTAAGAGCTTGGGATGTTATTCTAAGAGATATTTGACTGAAAAAATGAAGACAGTCAATATATGATCATTAATTAACTTATATACAAAATGCAAGTCGTAGAATCTTCTACGGTTCTTAAGTGATGGAAGATAGTACAGACACTAATGGCAATAATAACAGTTCAAATTAACATGTCATAATTCAGCATTTTCACGTTCTACTCACATGATTTAGAAAATTGCTATTTTTTGTCGCCCATCCAATCTGCATGACACCAGGCGTAATTATCAGTACCTCGTAATACCACACCCCGGAATCGGCTTGGGCAGTACACCTGACACTTTCAAAGCTGTAGGCATCGCATCTTGCCTCCAGACCATCCGGGGATATCTTCAGATACTCACTGACGTCACTTGTATTAAGCATCGCATTTATGTGTTCCATGTTCGCCGAAAGGTAGGAATAATTTCTGTCATCAGTCATAACTACAAGAGCAAAGTTAAATAAACTAGGATTAAAAATGTTACTAGAAATCACATTACTTATAAAATCGACCACAAAGGATAATTTTTAAATAAAGCCAAAAAGAACTCATCCACGCTATAGTAAACCCTTCTAATCAGAAATTCTTTTACAGCTTTTTTTAAAAGGCTTTCTACAGCCAATTTGTCTTATGGAACCTGAAAGCTTATTAAACATTGTCAGAATATATGATTTTTGTATTAGCTAAGTGAACGGTATAGTAAGTTTCACAGTGATTAAAACGGGTTACATAACCACTCTGTGGTTCAATTTCCGATCGAAATTTTTCACGGACAAGACATACTGTTTCCAGAACAAACAATGAAGCCAAGGTAAGTATCCTCAAGGAGAAGAACTTCAGGAACAGTGGTCTGCATGACTCTCTGGGTTTTGCCCTGCTGACAAATCTTATTGCTCGCTTCTGCAAGACAAAACCAATCGGAAAAGATAATCTCCACAACATCCCCAAAAACGTGCTTTAATCAGCGCTTAGTATACACTCGTTGCAACTTCAGCATCCAATTTGCAATACCGTTTGCGAAACAGATAACAGTTTATTAACATCATCGTTTGAAATTTGTATGCCTTTAACATCATTTTCAGGGCCAACAAAAACACATAGTCTTTTTTGTCAAATGTCTACCATAGTTCAAAGCTTGCTCTACAATCTCATTAAACAAAATTCGTGATTTATACTGGCAATTTATATCACAACTGGACTGAAACGATTTTTTTATCAAGTCAGAGCAACCCTTTGCACTGTGACAATCACGAATTAAAACTAACTCGAGATTCTTTCCCGCTGAAAGGGGAAGGCGGTAGTTAATAAAGTTGTATATGCGAAAACTCCTCGGTGGAATGCTCTTGGATGATTTTGGAGAAATTCTAGTGAATATTTAATCAAAGCTTTGTTTATATTCCAGAAAAGAGCTATTCGTTACATATGTAAATCAAAGCCACCAATGTCATGTCGTCCAGTCATAATCCAGGAAAAAAATCCTCAGTCTTTCATTTTTATATATACTGGAGACTGCATGTCTTATCTACAAAAACAGAGAAAAGTTTTTAGAAGGAAACCCCCGATATCCAACTAGAACCTTGGGGAGGCTTCATCTGCCACAACCTAAATGAATTCTAACAAAAAAGTTATTGTATTATGAAGGTATTAAAATATGTAACCATCTTCCATTAAATATCCGTGCATCCTCTTCCCAACTTATTTTTAAGAAAAAAAGTTAAAAAGCTATTATTGTTCGAGAAAGCATACTACACATTAGATGAATATCTTGAAGATTCTTTTTGACTGCCAAAGTGACGTTTTGGAATTTTTCTTTAACAGTTGTACCCTTGCTGTGTTTAGTTGAAAACAGCAATTTAGTTGAATTTATATCTTGTCTTTATATGCTTTCTTATGTTACCACTGTATGATTGTAAGTCCTGTAAGTGTTTACTGTCAATTTTAGTTTTGTGTTAATTTTAACTCTTTTAATGGTTATTTTATACCTTTGTATTGTTTTTAGTTTGTAGTGTTAGCTTTGTTTATGACAAACCGTCTTTGTTTTGTAACAATAAAGCATATTTTGACTTTGACTTTTGACTGTGATCGCCTTATCTCCACATCTGATAATGGTTAGCGTTTTTTGTTGGTATTTACTTTTATTCTTGCTTTATTTTAGAATCGTTAAACTTAATTTTAGCGATCACAACGCTCACTATATGATTGATATAATGAGCTAAACTTTCTGGACACTTTGATATGCCGCACATTAATTAATTTTGGATTATAAGATTGATAACAGAAGTGCACTTAAAATAATAATTAAAATTGCTCATTCGCGTTGTAGGATCATATTTGTATCTTTCATCTAACAAATTATGGAAACCAACGTATTATTTATGAATGAATATAGTAATTATATTATTTATCCCGCGTTGAAGTCAAATATTTTCGAGAAATCACAAATAATAGTGGTGTTGTTTTAGGTTCTACAGATAAAACTGATATAGAGTCTGCAAACGAAAACAGCTAATAGGTCAGCTTGCAAAAAATATACTGTACTGAAGAAGCCAAAGTTAAGAATTGCCGAGGTGAATAGCGAAGATGTGGAGACCTTTGGAGACGGGTCTATATTCCTTCTGCTTAGAGAATGTTATTGTGATCTCCCTACATAAAAATAATCCAATCTATGAACCAACAAATGTTCACCCGATTCCATCGTTTTCTACAATTTGGAAGGCGGCTGAGTGGCTGATCAAAAAGTGACTGTTATAATTTCGGAGGACCTTTAATTTAGCTTCCAAGCATCAACGTGCATTAATGATGCTATGTTTGATCTGCTAAAAGGAATGCATTGATCTTAATAAGGGACGTGCTGCTGCAAACAATATCATTATTAATAATCATCTGAGCTACAATATGCCCCTTGAATTAGAACACTCTTCATCCTCCTACCAAACTGCAGACATGGTAGCTGTAGGATGTAGATACCCTTCTAATTACAAAACAATCAGTAGATTTTAGCCCATTGTTTATAATTCCAGGACTTGGTGGTTATCAATGGCCGTAAAGCCAAGTAAAACACAATCTTATTTTTGACAAAAGACATTGATGTTGAGACTCTGCATATTAAAATAGATACCATTGCTGGGGCAGATGATGTAAGAAATGAGGGTTTATGCACGGGCAAAAGTACAACGATAGGTGATCACATTAATAATATATGCCAACAATTATTTTATGATCTAAAGTTATTACATGAATATTAACGTCTACTAAATAATGCTCTATAGAAAAATCTATTTTATGCTCTAAAGTCATTACATTACATGGATATTAATATCTACTATCTACTGATACAAAGAACAATGTAACTAACTCTCTAGTTATACATATGACCATATTTAGACGTGGTTTATAGCTCATTCCTAGCCAATTTTAAAAGCACAGCATTCAGAAATTACTGAAATACAATGGTGTCATCGGGAAAAAGTACAAACTTGTCCTGCATTTTAAACTATGTCAAATCATTAAGCTTAAGTAAAAAGAAGATGGTTCCAAGAACAAATCCTTGAAGCATACTGCACCTACTAAAAACTGAAAGACCCCGAATGCACTTCCAACCGCCTTCACATTCGCCTTCGCCTCTGAAAGATTCGTCGAAAATCACCACACCTAGGGAACATTCCACGGCTCCTATAGTGCTGCAGCTTCTACAGCATCACTTCACAATCATCACCATGATATTCAGTTTAAATAAAAGAAAGATTAAAAATACTTACAAATATTATCTAAAATCCATTGCGCGCAGAATCCTGCTTGTCTCTTAACGAATTGCGTCTCGTCCTTCCACGTCTCCAACATGTGTATGGGCGACGGGTTCATCTTCTTAAGCTTATTTAAAATCGAAACTTTATTGTGACTAGATTGCGCAAATTTCTCCAACGCTATTAACGAAAATAAGATCACATTAGGATTAGTCTCTGGTTCCTAAAAAAATAGACCATATTAATATAAAATGCAGATTTGCATTACTTATGAACTGCTATGCTACATATATACATAAATATTTCTAATTTTATGCTTGCAAGCTTGAGCTGAACATGTGGGGGAGAACAGTACATTTCATATCTGCTGCTAATATACAGGGTGTCCGGATATTCGACCGACAACGCTTGACAGATGATAGCCCTTGCAAATTGATGAAAAATTATATAGGAACATATACCCCTTAGGTGCTTAATTTTCGAGATACAGGGTGTCCAAGTCCAAAAATAAATACGATTTTTTTGACATAATTCGCAAACTGAAATAAATATTTGTTTCAAAATTGCTAAGTTACCTCCTCTTTAAAGGCCTGAAATTTTGACCACTAACACGCTTTTGACTCTTTATCCAGTGGCGTGCTACATGGGGAGGCGTTATTTTAAATCCCTGTAATTGTTACGCCACTGGGTTAATGACGATTCTTTGCTATGTTTTTAATTCCTTGTTTATTGTTCTTCAAAAAGGACATTAGGTTTAACTGAGCTAAAACCAGCGGTTTTTGAGTCATTTGTCCTCCAGTAAAAGCTTGTCCCGACTTTTATTAATTATTACCTATCATGTATATTTTCTAACAAGCGTATTTATGGCGTATTTGTTATGTGTTACATACACAAGTATTGTCAGTGTCGACTTAACAGCAAATACGCCATAAATACGCTTGTTAGAAAATATACATGGTAGGTAATAATTAATAAAAACCGGGACAAGCTTTTACTGGAGGACAAATAACTCGAAAACTGTTGCTTTTAGCATAGTTAAACCCTTTTTTGAAGAACAATAAACAAGGAATTGAAAACATAGCAAAGAATCGTCATTAACCCAGTGTCGTAACAATTACAGATAGTTAAAATAACGCCTCCCCCTGTAGCACGCCACTGGATAAAGAGTCAAAAGCGTCTTAGTGGTTCAAATTTGAGGCCTTTACAGCGAAGGGCACTTACAAATTTTGAAACAAATATTTTTTTCAGTTTGCGAATTATTGCAAAAAAATCGTATTTATTTTTGGACTTTAACACCCTGTATCTCGAAAATGAGGCATCTAAGTGGTATGTGTTCCTACATCATTTTTCATCAATTTGCAAGGGCTATCATCTGTTAAGCGTTGTCGGTCGAATATCCGGACACCCTGTATATTGGTTTATTTGCTTTATTGTATCTGATCTATTACTGTGATAAGTATAAAAGTGTGATAAGTATAAAAGATGTGTAGAGGTATTATCGAAACCAATATATTTATAAATAAGCGCTCTAATCATCACAAATATTATCTATGTATCTAGAATGTAAACATTAAACCACAGTAATTGCAAAAGGGAACTCTAGTGGTTTTAAAACATTACAATAGCGATAAAATAATATCTGTAATTTAGAATAATGGAAAAGGAAAAAAGAATACAACAAAATTAAGACTAAAGTAAAAAACAGACTACCTCAAAAAATACTATGGTTTGTAAATATAAAGGTCATACAAAATTGCTTAATTTTGGTTAGGTTTTTGATGCTTGTTGGAGTTTTAAGTAATACATCTATGAGTAATGTTTCTATTACAGTTAGGAATTAAAATATGTTTCTTTGCTTTATTGTGTTAAGAATGGTTTATGTATGCTTTCAATTCATCAGGAGATTTCGAAGCAAAGACACGTTGATGATATAGTGTTTAGTAGCTTTGTACATGAGAATATTTTAAGTCTTAGACAATAAAGCATATTTTGAATTTGAAATTTGAATTTGAAACATTTATAATGGCTTCACCAGAACTGAATATGATAGTGTTTACTATTTTTATTAATTAATTTTAAAATGAGTGGGAGAAATGAATTTATATTATAAAGGCCTCCCCTTACTATATTACAGATCAGAGACTCTACCAATGCCCAGCTGTCAATTCTTCGGATTTGACTTGGAGGATTAAATTCAGTTTCTTCGGGTTCCGAGTTTAACCCATTTAAGCCTACTGTCCTTTTAAAAGGACCTTAAAAATAAGAATAGATTTCTTCGGTTTAGCTACTGGTGCCAAGATGTCGCTAGTGTAACATTTCAGTTTGATAACTTCCGAAACTAAATCAATTTCGATGGTTAGAAATTCGTTTGTTTTTGCATTGCATCGATAGTGACAGATTTAGTTTTAGAATATTGTGATTATTGCCATGAGTGACATAAGGTAGGTTATGTTAAAACTTGTTTTTTTATTTTTTGTTTATTGCCTATCTCTAATCAAAAAAAATACAAACTAACCATTTTTATTATTTGAGGTTATGTTTTACATAACCTCACTGCTCCAGGGGCGTGGATTTTAGAGCGTGTTTTAAAAGGACAGTAGGTTTATGTATTAATATGCGTTTTTTTGCAGGTATTGGAGAAAGTCACTAACTTTGGCGGAAATTTTAGAGGAATTGGAGAATGACTTTACGCCGGAGGTTAATAAAGGTATTGTAATTTTCCGATCGGAAAATGCCAATGATACCTGCGATACCGATGAAGATTCCGGCGACGAAAATGATGTAGGACCTAATAATTTACCAGGGGTGCAATTGAGAGCGCAGGCGGAAGTTCAAGTCGACGTGGCAAGTGATAACGACTGGGACAGTGATGACGCTCTACCATTGTCCACTTTTATAGAGAGGCGACCCAAACATTTAAAGACGTTTGATTATATCATCAATAAAGATTTGGAGAAATCCCCGTTTTTGGAATGGCAACCGATTCAATCCCCAAAAAACAATAGTTCACCTGGAAGTATCTTCAAAATGTTTTTTTGACGAAGATTTAAGGTGACTTTTCATGCATCCGAAATGCGTAGATCCGATGATCCAAAAGTGTTTCTATTGGTTGAATCGTTTTCGCGCCAATTTTCATCCGAAACTTTTAAAATTTCATCCGATCGTCGGAAGAGTTAAAATATTTTTAACTCTATCCGACAATCGTATGTTTTTTAACCTCAGTTTTTCAACTTTTTTGTTGTAATACGTAAAGTGCACAAAATATCCCCATATTTTGTGGTAAAGTGTTAAAATGAATATCAACGAAACTAATCAAAGACATCATATTTGCAAAACTAATGATATACTAACTTTGTCCTACCTGGTTATATGGAGAATGAGAAAACAAAAACAACGAAGGAAGAGAGTTTGGGTGAGGGATATTTTTCAAAATAGAAAAAAAAAAACAAGGCGCTTTTCACAACTTTCAAATTCGTCACTCCTTGTAGCGAACAAAAACTTTTTTTATAGTTAGGTACAGTGTCAGTACAGAGGTTAGGATTTTCGTATCATCGGACATCGTATGTATGAAAATAGATAAAATTCATGTAATCGTACCGTCGGATATCGGATGCATGAAAATCCACCTTTAGTAGGAAAAATTGTAGATTTCAGCCAAGAACGTTAAATAGATTAGGATAGTTACTTCCCGTAAGCGTTGAGTTTGCCAATTCTCTTTCCTCACCACGGCCGCGGTTCGCGTGTGTGACGTAGTCTGGCCCGCAATTTACCACTCATTCCATAGTTTTATTATTATTAGTCTCTCATTTAGTTGCCGTTGCTTTGTAAAATAAACTAGTCGTTTTGAGCAGTTTCACCATTTTTTTAAGGGATTTTTATTGTTAAGTGAAACAAAAGTATTGTTTAGTGTTTGCATATAAAGAGACGTAAGAATATTTATTAATATTTATTCTTTCATTGGTACATTATCTTTTGCAGGAATCTTCGGAATTAAAATATCCGAAATATGTGTGCAGTGTATAAATGTAATAACACTCAGATTTCCCCGATCAAGTGTTATGAGTAAAAAGTGGGTCAATTTGTGTAGTAGGGAAGACAAATTTAACCAACAGTAGGATTTGTTCGGAGCATTTCCTCGAAACAGATTTTAAAAGGGATTTACGAAATACGATTTTATTCGTTCGATATTTTAAAAATACCGTGGAGTAAATATAACGCCCTACTAATAATCCAAATATTTTATATCTAGAAATCTAGGTATAAAAGGGATAGATAGGTACACAACACGCGAAATGCGAAAGACGCCTAATATTACTGAAGTTTTAAAAAGATAAAAACTTCTAACTTACGGTGTCCCAATTTTGTCCCACGCTACATCAATATCTTATTTTAAATTAGACACCCTATGTTTTTTGCATTTTTTAAATATGAACATAATTTTAAATAAATATTGTTTAATTACCCCTTGTCATACACTAACAAAACAGTTGAAAAATCGCAAATTTTTTAGTTTGGCGTCTGATATCTGGAAAACGGTGTGATATGACGAAAACCGCTTAAGCTTCGCATTCTTAGACTCCGTTTGTATCCATTTATAAATCGGATCCGTTCGGCTAATTAAGTAAGGGAACGGATACGAAATTAAATTGGCTCCGGACCGTTTACATCCGTTTGTCGTGAACTAGTGGAAGTTAAATCTCTTTTCACATAATTCGGGACATAATTGAATAAAAATGGAGACAAGTGAAAGTACTCCTTGAATTTAGTCTTATCATCGATTGAATGACGACGAACTAATATAGTATAAGCACCTTCCTGTTCACGCATTTTGAACATATGGATTTTTTTATTTTTTTTCCGTTTGAGCAGTAGCAATAATTGTTCTTCTTCTTCTTCTTCTTCTTCCATTATCATGTTTAACAACAACAAAACAGTAGCATTCATCACTTAACACAAACTCCAAATAGAGTATTCCAGATCCGAAAATAATTACTTAAAAATGCACATGATCCGATCCGTTCTTAAAACTAATTCGTTTTTTAAACGGATCCGTCCTTAAAACGGACCCAGCCGTAGCTTAAAGCTTCGCCATGCCAATCTAAGATAAGGGCAAAGCGTCTTTCGCTATATCATACCGTTTTCGAGATATTAGGCGTCAAAGTTTAGATATTTGACAGTGTCGAGTGTTTGAAAGAATATTTATTTAGAATTAAATTCTCGAAAATACCAAAGTATATAGGATGTCCCGTTTAAAATACGCAAATGAAGTAGACTGCAGCGAAATTGGGACGTCACAGAGGACATTATGTATTTTCGTCAGTTTTGATTGTAATTTTTTTTCTATTTGACATTTTTTTTGTGTCTGTTATATAATAGATTTCTAGATATTAGATAGGTAGTAAGACGAATTATTATGTATTTGATCAACGATGTGAAACAGTTTATACAACCTAACACAAAATATGTATAGGGTGACCCGTTTAAGCGAGGCGTATACCTTATCTCTAAAACTGCAGAGGTTGCAATAAAAAACTAAAACATGTTCCTAGCAAAATGATATTTTTTTTTTGTATTTTTTTAATTGTCACTTTCTCATATACAGGGTGGTCAAACAAAGTTACATTTTTTAAAATGAAACAACCCCTACATTTTTAGATTCTACTTAAAATTCTAAGCATATTTGATATATGATATTATGCCTCTAGAGTTAGTAGTTTCACAGCTATAGAGTTGAAAATCGGCACTTTGGCTAATTTTCACCTTGATGGCAGGAAGACCATTAGAGATGGAGTAAAATGAATTTCACATTCCTATCTTAATTTTCAAGAGCTATCTGACAGTACCTGTCAGGTAGTATCATGGGTACCAAATCTGGTACCTCGGTAGGTACCATCAGTTAGCTCCATCACCTACCTCTGGAACAGTTAAGATAGAAATGTGAAATTCATTTTTCTCCATCTTTAATGGTTTTCTTGCTCCAAGGTGAAAAGTAGCCAAAGTATCGATTTTCAACTGCTTATAATTATTGTGAAACTACTAGCTCTACATCAAATATGCTTAGAATTTTAAGGAGAATCCATGTTTCGTTTAAAAACTTTTTATATAACTGTATATAAAAAAAGTGACGATTCAAAGAATACAAAAAATATGAAAGATCAGGAACAACTTTTTTATTTATTTATTTTTTCAATCCCCGTAGCTTTTGAGATAAGTTATAGGCCACCCTGAACAACTTTTCTAAAATGATTCGAGTATTTGAATGATATACCTACACGTCTGTGAATTATGATTGGATACCTATTTACATGTTTTTCTTTTAGAGCTGCCATTAAAAAAAAATAGTTAAGAGAATACACAAAAACTTATTAAAAAAGGAATCTATAAAATCGAAATCTGCAAGCATTTGAGACGTGAGGCATTCAAAGAAAAAGAATAACGATATCTCAAAAGATTAAGTAATTGATCCCTTTAGTCAAATGCAAGTAGTGATGGCAATAGGCTTATTTGCCAAATGGAAGCAGCCAATTTATATTGGGTTTGACCAGCGCATCACTAAACAAATGTTGCCTGAAACTAAAAAAGATATTAATTAAAGCAAAATTTGAACCATATACTGTATATCAGGGGCAGGGGTGTAATTTCTCTGCAAAATCGTGTGACGTAATTTGTTCTAAAATCTTGCGAAATCCAATAAAATTTTGTGTAAATTCCATCAAATCAAGTACACATTTGCGAAATCACATCAGAAACATCATATTTGCGCAATTTTGTGTTATTTTGTACTAAGCGATTTCACCCCTGATGCATGTTAGTTATGTTTAGTTTTAATTTTTTAATTTCATGTGATATTTATAATAATCAAAATCCAAGTTATCATATTTTTTTTTAATTGAATGTACATTTCTAAATCATTTTGATGAGACATGTTCATTTCATGTTGTCCCAAATTCCTATGGTGATATTCTTCTATAAATTTAATGCAAAACATTATCAAAATTTACTAGGTAAACGGCAAATAAACATTCTCAAAAGACTAAACCATATAATCTTCTTATACAAATAATGCATTAACTTATTCCCAGTGGGCCAGGTGACGTCACTGCTGCTGAGGCGCAGGGACAAGTTTGGCGGACAAATATCGTTGATGCAGCTATCCTATTAGTTTAACGTTCTTGGATTTCAGCAACATATATGCCCAGCAAAAAAACCGTACCGGGTGATATTACTTTAGACGAGATGTATTGCTTCATAGGGGTCTTACTTGTCAGTGGTTATACAAGCGTTCCAAGACGGCATACGTACTGGCAGAACTGCGACGATACTTATAACAAACTTATATCAGCCGCTATATTCTATTGAATTAGCATTATTCCTTCTAATGCATGGAGATTTTGTAAGAACGTTTACAACAAAATATTACGCTTGCAACCTTTATCCAAGGTTAACTTTGATCCAGAACCGATACCTGCAGAACGTCACTGTTGCAGGTCTTTCATGCATGACGAAGCTTGATTAAGACTGAGGTTGTGTTTAATAGATTAAAGCTACCAAAATAATGCAGGAGATGCAATCGAAGGCCCAAAATGGACCAAAATATGGATGAATTGCATCTTAGGTTCCTTATAAAAACGTAATAAACGTTGTGAGATAAAGATACTACATTGAAACTTCGTAAGATTCACTTTTTCGTTCTAGGCATATTGATTGAAATATTGCAATGAACTGGAAGACAGTAATTCTTCACCTTTAACATTCATACAGAGATTACTACTAACCAAATTTGTTAAAAGGTAGTCTATAACTCCGTCGTTCAATATCTCCATATTTCTCGGCCCCGCTAACTTTTCTGCTATGCTGCCTAGAGCTACACAAGTATTTCTTTGCCTTGTGGGGTTACTTCTTTCTTCTAAAGCAGTCTCATGTGAAAGTGAAAACGTATTTACCACCTGAAACAAAGTGTTTTTAAAGACCATTGAATATGAAAGGAGTATTCAGAAAAAGAGTTTGTACTATGTATGTATAATTGAAGGTATTAAATAAAATCACCCCTTAAAAGTTAAATGGTTAATGCATAATGCTTTGTTGAAGTCTTCTCCTCTTTCCAGTACAGTCTTAGTTATAGTACAGTTGGCTACAGATTGCAGTTTAATTAAATGTTTCTACTCATATAATTTAATTGATTTATTAAACATTTACAACATGTAATTTAATGAGATTCATTATGAAACAGATTTTTCATTAAGATACAAATTTATAATTAATTAAACTGCAACATCACAGCAATGTTTGGTCAACATCAAAGATGACCATGACAAGCTTAAAATATATCAGTTATGAGAGTTCATATTTAACTATTAACTATTTTCTTAGTTAATTCCTAAAATTTGTGTTTTTTTTCCAAATAAAATATACATTAGTGAGAATTAAAATGAGAATTGAACTCAATGAAAACATATGAACAAATTTAGCCCTAAATGTTTAATCGAGAGGGTAGTCACTAGGGTAAAATTTGTGACAAGATTGCGAAAACTATGGGATTTCGAGGGATTTCGAAAGATTGCGGGTTATTGTGAATAAGATTGCGAGAGAATTCCAAGGATTGCGAAAAACTCCCAAGGATTTCGAAAGACTCTCAAGGATTGCGAAAGACTTCCAAGGATTGCGAGGGATTTCTAAAGATTGCGAATTCGTTTGCGTGTTCTTTTAAAGTGTCTTGTAAATGGCAAACGTATTAGGTTTGTAATGGAAACTAGAAATATTCTTCATTATGAAAATATAGGAATAATTCCTACTAATTATTAGAAGTGTTAAAACATGGACTTTGATTAAACAAAAATCAACAATAGAGATCAAATAATGATTTATTACATTATCAACCAGGATCAAATTTTGGACCCCAATTAAAAAATAAATACAAACGTTCTAGGGTAGTTTATCCATTATCATTTGTTAATTGTGCAACAAACCAATGAGCACAGAGACATGGTTCTGGCAATGCATGCATGTTTATGACAACTTTGTGAACAGGATAAGTTTAGGGTGGTCTTTTGGAAATCCTTTGAATTATACCTACCGGGTGACCACGAGATTACTGACCACTGACCAAAATATATTTTGAAATTTAGGGAGCTTACAGGAATGGCTATAAGGAAAAAGGTAGGCGTAAAAACAGTAATTAATCACTTCTGGTCATACCGGAGTAAATGGAACACCCTGTATATTTTTGCTATTTTCGCTTACCTATTTATCAAAATCTAAGTCATGTAACCCTCCCTATACCTATGATATTTCTGATACAGGACGTTCTACTAAAATTATTTAAGTGAATGCTGCTTAAGTGTCAAATTTAAACACTTGGGGATTGCCTACAGATAAACCGAAAGTGAAAGTTTTAGTAGTTTAATGGTTAATATACCGCAAAAATATGGGGGGTGTTTCATTTAAAATAACAAAGTATTACTTCCGGTTGGACCGAAAGCTGAGCTGCCGAAAGTGACCCATTACTTATTGCTTTTACGCCTATTCTTTTCTTTATGGTCATTCCAATAAGCTCTCCAAATTTCGTATTGATATCTTTCTGTATAACGAATAAAACGCCTGGTTAGGAATCTCGTGGTCTCCCGGTTTACACGGTGTCCCATTTCATTGCTTTGTGATGCTCAGTTGTTTGTTTGAAATTCATTATAAGGTAAACAGAGAAAGCCATAGCTTATTTGGATTAAATTGTGCTTTCAAGCAAAACAGGTACAAATAAATAAAAAATAAATATCAGAAAATACAAAAAAAAATACTTAAAAACATAGGTAAGTATGACCCAATTACCCAAAATTGACCTCAATAAATTAGCTTTAAAATGGTCTAGTTCAAAAATAGCAGGTCAGAAAAACACAGCCGAAATCAGAAATAGGAACTTGCGCATTTAATTACAAATAATCTTGAAGCATTTTTTTTGCAGCTTTAAATTTCTGTTCGCTTTCTAATTTTTGATGCCGTTTTTGATGAAAAGGCTCATTTCCCAATAGTGATATTGGCTCGTAAAATGTGAACTTATTTGCCACTATTTGAGTCTTCATTTTTCTCTTTTGGCCAAATGTATGTGTCGAGGGTCGACTTAAGGAATTTAATTTTGTTGGAACTCTTATCAATTTCCTCTGCAACTCTACCAATGTACCATGTCCGTAAATAACATACTGCATAATAATGTTCCAAACGTATATCAATAAAACCTTTGTTGATATTTTATCTTCCTTTCACTTCCTATTTTTGTTTTTCAAGATTGCCCTCTTTCTAACACATTATTTCTGATGGAAAAAAATCTATATTTGTAGATTTATTGATAAGTGTGATACATCGTTGGTTTTGGAAGACCAAAGGCTTTTAAAAAATTAAATAGAAAATCAATGTCCGTATTTAAAGAAATGAAGTTGATGATGGGGGCCCGGACACGAAACGTCAGATTTAAAATTTGATACTGCCATCTTATAAAGGGAAAAAAGTGGCAATAATAATGTTAAATTCATGTTATATTATATCTTCAAATAAAGTCAGGAAAAATAAAAATGAAATAGCTGATTTTTGGTTTATTACGAATATCTCCGGTAGTCGGAATTTTCTAAATTTTTTAACGACATATCGGTGACCCCTAAATTGTGTAACTTTGCCCCCATTTAACAGACTTCGTATCTCTTACGGTTGCCGAGATCCTAATGGTGAGAAGCAAATTTATTTCACCCTGTATAGATTCCCCACTCCAACGCCAGTTCAGTATAGTTCATTTCAGATAGCTAGCAGTGTATAAGGGATAGTCTGTATACAAACTGGTATTATACAGGGTATTAGTTAAGTACGTGGCCAAACTTCACTCTTTGAGTGATTTTAGAACGAAAGTTTATATAAACATAGGTCCGGAAATGCATTGTTTCCAAAATACAGGGTGTTCAAGTTTAAGAAAAAAACGGTAGTGTGCTGACTTTTTTCTAATTTTGGTTTTTATTTCGGATTAAGGAATTAAAAATACAACTTTTTTGTCCCTTGATTTATTTTCGTACCTTGTTTACTCTTTACGGAAAAAAATAAAAACCACTATTACATGTCCCTAGACTATATATAACAAAAAGTGATTTTATGATTTTTTCTCAAAAACTAAACAAGATGCAAAGATAAGACCAGGGATAGGAAAGTTGTATTTTTAGTTGCTAAATTTGGAAAAAAATATAGAATTTTTAAGTGAGTGGCTTACAGTTTTTTATCAAAAATCTAGAGAACATTGACTTCCGGGACGCCATTGGACTTAAAAATAATTAATCTAATTTTGGCTAAATTAGCTCTTTATTACAGTAAATACTAATGCCGAATTTTAACAAAATCGACCAAAAGAACTAGGTAAAATTTTGCCAAAAAAACAATTTTTTTTTAAAGTTTCTCTTGGAAACAGCGCATTTCCGGACATATGTTTATATAAACTGTTGATCTTACAATCACTCGACGAGTTACGTCCTGAAGTTTAGCTACGTACTTAAATAACACCCTGTATTATTGACGACAATGAATTTAATTGTTGTCAACAAACGCGTATACCATAAAAATACCGAGAAAAATGCCTAACAATTTTGTATACGTTTTTATGACAAATACTATACCCAGTTAGCACTTAGCCGCTCATTTGGTACTTAATATCATCTATTTTACCGAAAACTTTTGTGGATTATGAGCGATTGCAAATGGATTGCGATAGGATTGCGAATCGATTTCGGGGGACTGCGAATCGATTTCGGGGGATTGCGAAGCGGTTGCGATGATTGCGAAGCGATTGCGTTGATTGCGAAGCGACTGCGAATGATTGCGATAGTGATTTCGGCGATTGCGAGTGATTTTGTGACAGTATTGCGAGAAGTGAATCGCCCCTAGTGTTTAATACATTTTGGGAATTAAGTACAGTACTTGGGTATTACGACACTCGTATTTATTACAACACTTGCCTATGGCTGTTTTGCGGGTGATAATGACATATTAAACATGCAGAATAGAAGCAATTCTTAGGGAAAAAACAGCATACAACGTAAATCTAAATTTTGGCACACTGAATTTTGATGTATTTTGCAAAATGTCACTTATCATATCTGTCTTAAAGTTTTAGAAAGTACTTAAACCTTTTTTGAAGCATTTTCAATTACCTTAATAATAGATTCTTTGGATGGCAAGGGACAATCATCCAAAAGTAATGTAATAACAGATGGACCCAATGGATCAGCTAAAGGTATAACTTTGATCATGGAAGTCACAACTTGTATCCATCCTTCTTCGTTATCTGCAATGTTATGTAGGTGCAACATGGCGCTAGGCGGCTCTTGCTCACTAAAAAAATAAAGAAGATGCTCACTTAAAGATATCAAATACATTACGTTTTTAAACTAATACTAATAGCAATTAGCAATGTTGTAAACAATATCATAATATAATAAAATCCTAAAAATATTTACAGTTAAAACTATAAAAACCTAAATCAGGATTGTCCATTTAAAACATAATAATAGGTATTATTTTTCCTCGTTAATAAAATAGTATAAGAAGTATAATTTGTGTAAGGTAAGATTACTGATTAAGTATCAACATATGTATTTCTTTCTATATTATATTTAAAGACAAGTTGAACAGCCATTGATAAATAAGCTGGATATCTACCTACAAAAAAATAGTATACACTTATCTTAATAATTGAGCACGTAACCTAAAAGGTTTAAATTGGCTTAATAAGTGGGTATATTTTAAACGGATACTGCTTACTTTTCTAAATAAGATATGTCAATATTCATTATATTGCTCTGCAATTTGTGCAAGAAAAAACCTATTCCAATTGACATATTTTTAAATTTAGTTCTAATCTATTAACATAAATAAGACCTTTAAATCATAAATTATATTTTTCTATATGTGATGTGATGATATATTAAGCAATTAAAAAAGAAATCTTTGTTCTTTAATCCTTGACAATTGGTAGGCATGTAATACTAGGTATATGTTTTATGATTACCTTTCATGTTAAGGTACAGGTAAACACTCTAGGACGGAAGCAAATAGAAACATTATCTTATCTGTTCCTCCTTTATAGTATCTTAAATCAACATGTAAAGAGTTAAGTTAAATTTAAATAAAGTTTCTGACTAAGTAAATGGTATTATTAGTCATCATAGGATAGATAGAATGTAACAACTAAAGAATGCAAATAAAGTTATATGGGCATTTTGTAGAACAGCAAAACTATTGAGTCGGGATTCTCATCTGTATTTGACATAAAATATCATATTTTTCCTCATCATTAATTTATAACAAAAATGTATTTTATTGGTGGCCTTAATTTGTAAGAAATTCTGCACCATGATTTGATGCATAGTAAAATTCTTTTGAATTTTTATATCCAAAAATAGCATAGGTGCTTGTAAATATCATCTGGCACCCCTCTTTAACCTACTTAGTAACTAGCAGCTTTGTACCTGTCAGGTAGTATCATGGGTACCAAATCTGGTACCTCGGTAGGTACCATCAGTTAGCTCCATCACCTAGCTCTTGAACAGTTAAGATAGAAATGTGAAATTAATTTTTCTCCATCTTTAATGGTTTTCTTGCTCCCAAGGTGAAAAGTAGCCAAAGTATCGATTTTCAACCGCTTATAATTATTGTGAAACTACTAGCTCTACATCAGATATGCTTAGAATTTTAAGTAGAATCCATGTTTCGTTTAAAAACTTTTTATATAACTGTATATAAAAAAGTGACGATTCAAGGAATACAAAAAATATTAAAGATCAGGAACAACTTTTTTATTTATTTATTTTTTCAATCCCCGTAGCTTTTGAGATAAGTTATAGGCCACCCTAAACAACTTTTCTAAAACAATTCGAGTATTTGAATGATATCCCTACACGTCTGTGAATTATGATTAGATACCTATTTACACGTTTTTCTTTTAGAGCTGCCATTAAAAAAAAATAGTTAAGAGAATACACAAAAACTTCTTAAAAAGGAATCAATAAAATCGAAATCTGCAAGCATTTGAGACGTGAGGCATTCAAAGAAAAAGAATAACGATATCTCAAAAGATTAAGTAATTGATCCCTATAGTCAAATGCAGGTAGTGATGGTAAGAGGCTTATTTGCCAAATGGAAGCAGCCAATTTATATTGGGTTTGACC
>MU181963.1:169106-211814 GCA_016904865.1 Pissodes strobi
ATTCAAATTATAATTGAGGACCGGGAGCCACTGTCATGTCTGCTCTATCGGCTCGGCTCGGATTAGATCGCATCAGTTGTGGTCCGGGGTCCGGGACTTCCCCGAAATCGATCGTTCTGGTCAAAACCTTTTGTTTTTATTCCATGTTCCATAATTTGTGTGTTCGTCTGCCTAAACGCAATTTAGTGCATTTACCTTCTGCTATAGGCAGTATACTTTATACCAACTGCTAATCAATCTTTAACTAATACATGATAATCAAAATACAACAATGATTGGTTTTATATTTTGTCCAACGTTTTTCTTATTGGGTAGTGACTAATTAAATTAGTTTTTGATGTGTTGTGTGTTATGTTGTTAGTTTTAGTGAAAACACTATTTTGTTTCTCCTACGTTTTTATCTATTTTTCCCCTTCCAATTTTATGCAGCAAAATAAAAAATCCTATTCTGTAAAAAGCAACACGTTTTTTTTTTTTTTTTCTTAGGATACTAGGATACTTAGGATAGCGACAAAGTAGCGACTTTTCACACCAGGTTGTAGCGATTTTTGGCTTTGCCATTCTGGCAACACTGCACTCTCAGGTATAATACTAGAGCTGTTGCAATAAGCATTCTTTGCCCATTGCCAATTTTGTCACTGTAATTTCTACAAATTAGCTAAATAAGTACTAAATTTATATTTAATAATACATGAGTTCTGAAATGTTCATTAATATCTATATTGGGCCTTGGAACCTTCGGCAAAATGCACTGAAACAGAGTTTTATCCACAATGCAGAAACTGAATTTTGCACTCGACGCGCGTTTCGCTAACCATGTTAGCATCATCAGGAGATTATTAAAACTAAACTTAAAATCTACCTAACTCGATTTTATAGTAATTGTTGGCTTAATCAAGGGGACCAAAAATATCTAATCCTGGAATCCTACTAGTCACGCTCGATCAACCAATACAATGGACTGCACGGAATAGGCCCCCTATCTCTATTTAAACTATTCTTATATTTATTAATTTCTATACTTTTGCATCCGTCTAATATTCTCCTATCAGATATATTATGAATTAATTTTAAATTCTTAATTGTTATTTTAGGATTATTATCAAAAGCTTGCTCGGCACCAGTTGATTTTTCGGTTCTACCATATTTTAAATGAGCTAGGTGTTCCTTGAATCTCGTTTGTATAGATCTTCTAGGTTGCCCAACATATTTTGGTGACAGTCCATACATTCAATTTCATAAATGCCACTGTTTCCAATTTGGTCTGGACAACCCAATAATTTTTTAATGTTAAAAGAGCTTTTAAGGAAGTATGTTTAAGATAAGTATACCAAACTCAGTTTAACCATGGTTTATATTTAAACAATGGTTTAACATTATGAAATTATTGGGTGGTACAAAAGATAAAATAGACATATTGGGAAAAATTGGAATTTATGATATTGGATGTATGGATTGTAACCAAAAATATGTTGGGCAAACTAGAAGATCTATACAAACGGGATACAAAGAACACATAGCTCAGTTAAAGTATGGTAGAACAGAAAAATCAAGTGTTGTCGAGCATGCTTTTGATAATAGGTAGTCATAGAATAACAGTTAAGAGTCTTCAATTAATTCATAATATATCTGTGAGAAGATTATTTCACCCATACGAAAGTATGGAAAGTATTAAATGTAAGAAGAGTTTAAATAGAGATAGAGGGCCTATTCCGTACAGTTCCTTTTATTGGTTGACCGAGCGTGGCTAGTAGGATTGATTCTTTTTGGTTCCGCTTGATTAAGCAAACACTTAGTATAATAAAATGGAGTTAGGTAGATTTTAAGTTTAGTTTTAGTGTTCTCCTGATAATGCTAACATGGTTAGCGAAACGCGTGTCGAGTGCAAAATTCTGTTTCGGTATTGTGGATAAGACTCTGTTTTAGCTCATTAATGTTTGGGAATTAATTAGTAAAAAATGATTTTTGTTAAATTATTTCTCTGCCACTAAATTATAGTTGTTTTAAAATTAAATCCGGTTAAGACCCGCCTATTAGTTACTTATTAGTCATATATATATGCTTTCGGAGAACCACCCAAGGGCATTCTTGGAGATTTCAACCTTCCTCATGCGATGTGGGAAAATGAAGATCTTTGCTCTACAGCCAGAACTGTACCTGGAGCGATCCCCGCTGAGGTCGATTCTTTGGAGGTGATATCTAGCCTATGTGCGCTCCACAACTTATTTCAAGTAAATACAATTACGAATGCCCTCAACTCTCTTCTCGATTTGATGCTCTTTCAGAACTGCGAAGGTTTTACAGGGCATAGAGTGGATCAATGTATGTTGCCCCAGAATGAATATATCACCCAGCATTGGATGTTCCGGTGTCATTCTACTCGGACAGTAAAATAGTTCTATGTTGTGTGTGATGGCTTTTACAGAGATTTCAACTCGGCCAATTTCAAGTCCATAAATGATTTTTTGGGAGGCTTTTGCTGGGATGCTACTCTTGCAATGCAAGTTTGGATCTTGGATCACATGGTAAATATGTTTTACGATATTGTTTATTTGACGATCGAGACATATGTCCCCCTTAAGCGGATCTCATCTGGGAAATTTCCCAGGGTAAACTTTAATCATTTGATTCGAATTTTTGTTTTAGAGAGGATGAACACTTAATATCGATCAAATTCTCATGCTCTGACACAGTTAAAATTGATGGTTTGGTAGGATTTGCGAATAGGTTCTGTACCCAGTCGATATCCTGTAACTCCTCTGGAAAATATTCTTTCAAGGCTTTTAGAAAAGCTGCGCGGGCCACGCCGCCCCATACCCACGCTTATCGGCGCGCTGTCTGCTGCATGTTTTCTGCTAGGACGATACGTTTTAACTCCCGGAACCCCTGCGACTTCCCCCTTAATATTTATCTATGCCTGCAACCCTTCCAAGGGCCGTGGACCACCTTTTGGAACTGCTGATTTATACCTAAGTTGAAGTATCCTTTCCATATTATCTTAGACCTATCAAAATAAACAAACGAAGATGACAAAACAAATTAATAAATTATTGATAAACATCTGAGGGTAAATCTCTGCAAATGGGACGGAAATGTGTAAATCGGTGTTACATCATAACCCATGCGCATTGAGGAGTAAGCTAATCCAGGTCGGCCGCGATCAAGGTAATTAAAGGAATAAACTTGGGCCGCGATTGCAACGACAAGTAGCGCTTCTAAAGTGTGGCAAACTTATTTGGAACAGCGACGTTTGAGGAGCGAAGAGAGGAAAAATGGCTTGCAGCCAATCGCCTTGATGCATTTTGTCACGAGGACGAGGGGAACTTCGTGCACCCGTTGCCGGATGTATCGGGCAAATAGATATAAATGTCGCAAATTTATTTAAATTGGTGTAAAATAGATTATGAATTAAAGTTGAAGTTATAGTAAAGTTCCAAGATATTACTTTTTATTTTTAATGAGTTAATAGCTATATTAAATTATGTGTTTATCTAAATAATAGGTATAAATATTAATTCTCAAAAAATATTAAAGTTACTTGACAACATCGCCAATTTTTTGTCCGCATTCTTTCCGCTGTTCCAGTTATACTTGCCACACTTTAAAATGCTAGCCGCTAGGGCGGTATTAGATTTTTATGCCCATGAGGTCGATATAGGACATCAGTGTCTCGAGTATTAGCAGACTCGCTCAAATTTTTTTGATGTGTAAACATCTTACGCGGCGGTCGGAGGGTAAATCTCGGCAAATGGGACGGAAATGTGGGGACTGAAATGTGTAAGCCGATGTGACATCATAACCCACGCGCATTGAGGAGCAAGCTAATCCAGGACGGGCGCGATTGTATCGACTCAAGTGGCGCTTCTAACGAAGCTAGCCGCTAGGGCGGTATTAGATTTTCATGTCCATGATGTCGATATAGGACATATGTTTACACAGCGGTGTCTCGAGTACTAGCAGGCTCGCTCATTTTTTTTTATGTATATAACATGTACATAACTTTATTATATATTCTGCCATAATAACAGTCTTCATATCCTGATTTCAAAAATATATAGTATAGTTTATTGCTATATCGTTAAGCTTTTTTGGCATTTGCTTCCTACCTATGTTCAATCGTAAACAGAGATTCTTATCCTTATGGTCTAAAAAATAAAAATGTAAAGGGATAAGGCAATGCTCTACTTGTTGTGTTGTGAGAATAATTTCAAGGACGAGGTATGGTATAGTCACAAGAATAAATAACAACATTTATTCTTGTGGTATAGTATATTTGCTTCTACGTAGCAGCTTACACAATTTATCCATCCGCTTCCACAAAAAGGGGGGATATTTTGTGTCCGCTTCCGCGCGCGACTGAAGCGGCCCTTTAAAATCGAGCCAATTGCATTTAATATCCTACTGTTGCTTCCCAACGGGATTTAAGCACAAATATTACCTGGGAATCCTCGTTAGAAAATGAATCCTTGTTAGAACAGATGTAAGATTCGATTGTCGTACTGCATCTTCTTATTTTATTTTTTCTTGATTTTGGGCATATTTTGGGTTAATTTCGTTTGGTTGCGCCCCCGGAGCGAGCGGAGGGCCGTGAAGTGAAATATTAGTTTAATGATAAACAAATTTGGGTTAAGAGGTTAAGAGCCGTATTATACTGGATTAACTGGATATACAGCAGCTTACATATATGTGTCCGCGAATACATTCCATTGCCCACAATCCTAGATCATATACTATGATCTAGGTCCACAATTCAAAACTTATCACAACTAGACCCATATTCGATTGAGACTGGAGATCAGTTCAAAATGAACTGAAACTGAACTGATATTTCAGCTCAGTGAGCCAAGGTCAAATGAAATTATGAAAATACTTAAAAAATAAAGCCGATTAACAATTGACATTTTAATGCCATCTTTTACCTGAACTATTGAACCAATTTAAGTGATCCCGGTCCATTTTCGGTTCACTTACAGGTGGGCTGGATCACTTTTTAGGGAGTGGGGGCAAAGTGATATTTTTATAATCGAACACGAATCAGTTCAATAAAGTTCAGTTAGATCGATCTGAATCGAACCAAATAGAATAACGTACCTGGATAAATTGTGTACGCTGCTACGTAGACGTAAGTGCATAGTATTTTCGTCAGTTAACATGAAAACGGAGCAGTGGCGTAGCTACCGGGTGGGCCAGGGGGGGCAAGGCCCCACGGCGCCAAGTGAAATTAGGCGCCGCTCCGAATTTATAAATATGCTAATGCTAACAATGCTCATGAGCTTAACTGATTTTTTAAATTCATTAAATTATAATACAATCAAAGATCAAAGACCAAAATATGTATTAAACTTTTTACCCAACCAATACATTTGTGTCAGGTATTTATTATTTATTCTATGTGGAATAAAAAGATATATCCCGGCGGCATATTTACACATCCTCACATACAATGGCACCAGGGTGCTGAAATCGGTTAGGTTTTGTAAGCGTTTGTAGCGCTACAAAAGTTCACTGATTTGGGCGCCTGGAACATAAGATTAATAATCGCTTCGCTCGCTCGCTACGGTGGCTCCAGAAAAGGTAACTAACCAGGTGCTAACCCGAACTAACCCAAGACATATCCAAAATCAAGAAAAAACTGTTGAGAAACTTAACCTAAAAAAATTAAAAAAAGCAACGGGGTTTGAACTCAGGCCGCCGATAGCCGCCGAATTGAGGCCTAACCATCTAGATCTCTCGACCACGAGGCTCTTGCCGCAAATTGCTTGGAATACGCCGCCATGTCTTCGCGAAGCAATGAGCAATCAGTTTGTCGCAAGAGCCCTCGTGGTCGAGAGGTCTAGATAGATGGATTTCACTTCGGCAGCCCGGGTTCAAACCCTGTTGCTTTCTTTTTATTTTTTTAAGGTTATAGTAGTAGTAGTAGTAAACTCTCTGTTGGCCTTTTTCTTTCGAAAATTCAGCCAGAAACGATCACTATCCAGGCTTAGCAAGAGGTAGAGCGACCCTTCTACATTGGTTACACCTTGGTGGATAGCGATACTATTTTTGGGGCTTCCAGTATGTCGAGTATGTACTCCTGGGGCCCCGACTTGTACATGCACGGCTTGTTTCAAGGTTCGAACACCACCGGCTGGACATTCACACACATTTAAATCTTGTACATGCACGGGGCTCTAACCCCCGGCTGGACGTCCGAATCTTATTCGGAGAATCTACACAGTCCCTGAGAGCCCCATGTGCCCCCAAACTACCATATATGTATATGAAGCTGGAACAAAATGGCCGATACCCGACACGTGCACACTCGACCGAAGACGAATCGGAAGTCTTTTTAAGGTTGTATTCCTAAGCAGTTTTTTCCTGATTTTGAGTATGTCTTGGGTTAGTATGGGTTAGCACATGGATAGATTCCTATTCTTGCGCCCCCGTAGCGAGCGAAGCGAGCGGAGGGCCATACGAAAAGTGAAATAATTGGCAACAGCGCTGGTTCTTGCGCTAGAATTAGCCGCACAGTCTGATTGCTATTTTTTTAATAATGAAATAAATAAATAAAAAAGGACTTTTATTTGCCAAACAACTGGTTAACAAAATGGTATATAAGTGGGGGGCGGTATCCAACAAGGTTGCTCTTATACATGCATTCGCTTCGAAAAAGTCTAGTTGTAGATTGCAGATAATTAATATTTTAGGATGATTTTATTATTTTGGCAACAGAGCACCAAAAGTATATTATGACACATGGTTCTGCAGGATCTGAGTTAGTTGAGAAAAACTTGGTAGTTGTAAAAAAAATTAAACTCTATGGAGGCCTTTTGATTGAATCTCTTTACGGTAACAATGAATTTTGCAAATATAGTAATTGACGGTTTCGCACGTAGAACAGAAACTAAACCAAACTTACAAACTAACACAAATATATTAGCAGATTGTAACTGGCGCACCAGCATCTTACATCCTTATATGTAGGTTTTATTGACAATATTTTTCTATTCTGAATTGAATTTGTAAGCCGTGAATCGTGGTTGGTGGACATTTTACGCTGGTGTCACTCAGACCAGTTGATATACATGCACGAGTTCTAGAAGAGCAAGAGGCGATCGGAGTAAGGATACCGAACCGGGTAAGTTGGGGGAGGGTGTTGGTGCTGCGCAAAATATTTTTGGCAGATGATGTGACAAGTTGTCAATATTGTCATAACTCATAAACAGTGGGCAGTGGGTGTTTGGGTGTACAAAAATAAAATTATTGAAATTCTTTACTGAACCATTAATCTGACAACTTAATATGCTTTAGCTCACTTACGTGGAAAACCTTATTGCTTATTATAACAAGTAAAAATCGATATAATTACCTCCAAATTATGTTAATCTGCAAAGTTCAACGTTTCTAAGAAATCCCACTCAAAAATAGGTAAGAAAATCTGCATTATCGTATTACTATTTTAAATTACCTACATTTCTATTTTAAATCTTGTATGTTGTTATCTTCAAAAATTCTGCACTGTCACAGTTTTTGTTGTAAATGTGTTTCCTAGACAAACACAATGGATATATCTGACTTGGGAGGCAGCCTGAACATGAGTCTTGGTGCAGAAGTAGTGTATGGTACCCATGAAGATTCTCATGTGGTCATGTCGGAGAAAGTACAGTCTCTTGCAGGAAGTATATACCAAGAATTTGAACGGATGATTGCACGATACGATGAAGATGTTGTAAAAACCTTAATGCCTCTGCTTGTAAATGTACTTGAATGTTTGGATGCTGCTTATCAACAAAATCAGGTACACCTATTTTTACAAATTTCCTCAGTATAAAAAGTTTGGTGGTGCCCTGGGTGTTACTGATTTATGTAGTTTTTTACGAAACCATTCCATTGATATCTATCACACATAAAATTTGCTGGCATGACTAAGTATTCAACATAAAATTACAATTAAACGGATCTGGTAGAAATGGATTTCAATCAAACTCATATTTATTCCAATTTTATCAATTCTGATTCAAGAATCTGGTTCCAAGGAACCAATTCTAATCTAAAAACCTTTGTGAATTATGAGGTGAATTATTCAATGACCACATTCCTATTATTTTTCGTGTCTTTGTGGTCGTTTTTGCCTTTATTTCTTTTTGATTTATATTTTTAGAAAAAAAAAACAAATTAAAATAAAAGTGTTAACTAGGCAAGCAGCTATTAACAGAACTGTTATTTTCAATTCCATTTTTAACTCTGTGTTTATCACTAACTAATCATTTTTAGATCGCATTCAGCCCATTCAAACCTGAAAATTAGAAGGCTGACTTGAAATATCGGATTTCAATTTGTACCATGATATCACAAATATCAAGTCAATATAACTGCTTCTGATCAGTTAGATTGCATAAGGTTTCACATTGTAAGCCTAGTCAATCTGAAATAATTTAACTAGGTATTTAAGAATTGGACTGGCTTCAACTGCAGAAGGCAATCCTGGCAATTTGGATGAAATTAATTGACAGCTTTACTTGGCAAAAGTTTAAAGGTCCACATGTGATAATTATTCAAGTAAAATATGATTCTTTCTTCAGATATTTCTTTGTTTGGACTTTACTGTTCTCAATAATGGTTACTCATATGATTTCTTAAAAAATCATTAACAGGCAACCTGAAATCTGACAACCCTATTCTCTACCATAAGTAATATAGCACCCAGTATAATATATTTTTAACCTGAATAAATGTAGATTTAGTGATTGTATCAACATTTAGAAAACATTGATCTTATTTTTCTGTCAGGAACATGATGTTGAGCTGGAATTATTAAGAGAAGATAATGAACAGCTAGTAACCCAGTATGAGAGGGAAAAAGGTGCTAGAAAAACATCAGAACAGAAATTGTTGGAGTATGAAGATGCAGCAGAAGGTATTTAAAAATTATTATATTTTTAAGCATTCAGTATTTTTTACAGCTGTGTATGAACCAAACATACATCTGTTTGTAGTGTTTAATATTCAACTAATCATTATAAACAATTGAAAATTAAGTAAGCTGTCAGATTACATTGCATGAAATAGGTAGGTACTCGATGAAATAGGAAACCTCAGGTAAAATATAAATTTTAGAAATCATATTTTATCAAAAGTGTCAGTTCAAAAAATAATCTACAGTATATAAAGCATGATCCAAAATGAGTTTTACTATTGTGGTCTGACCGATAACATGAAAAAATTATATAAGAATTCTTATTTTAACAGTGGTGGCAGCCTCATGTAATACTAGCCAGATTAATCACCAAACTATCCTCAACAATATGTTTTGTGCAGTAAAAGTATTATTTTCTTTATCAGATTTGTAAACCTCAATTCGACACTAAAATTGATAAAATTCCCTATCACAATTCAGTGGAGCTGATTTTGTTCTCAACAAAGAATATTTTAGATCTTATTAATTTAATAAAACCAATTACGTTTTTTAAAAGAAACGTCGCAAATTATTAGAACAATTTTATTGACTTAACTCAAAAATGCTACGTTGTTTTTTTTTGTGGTACTTGATCTATTTATTTTTTTACCTAATATTAGGATGTTTATTGATTTAATTAATTTTTGTGATAGGTGCTAGCTTCTCAAATTATCATAATTGATTATTAAATAAACTGAACTGAATTTAGTTTTAATATATGCACCATTTGGAAAAAGATTTTTCTTTCAAAGGTTTTGAACTTCTCTGTGTGTTGTGTAGGTTGTTGTTAGATTTTTTTTCTCTTGTCTTTGTCTTTTATTTTTTATAATACCTATTTACCCGATGTTTTTTAAGTTTTTCCGGACAAATTCAAAATAATTCTTAGCTTAAAATATTCTTTATTTTGGTTCGGTTGGCAACAATTTAAGCTATGGGGTGGTCTTTTTTACTGTAATATGTTAACTAAATTTTAGTTACTTTTCAACAGTTTTGGTTTTAATGAAGCTATATTTTATTGTGAAACTGTTTCTCACTTAGGTTATATAGTTTATCTCAGAACGCCTTGAAATTGTTGATCTGCCCAGTAGTGAAATCTTCATGAGTGGATAAATACCACACACTTAATTCCATGTTTTTATGGGTCGACATGGATCACGTGTGATTATATGAATTTTCTAACTTATTTCAAAATATTAAAACTCCATACATTGCCCTCCATTCTCACACTCGCTTCAGGAGGAAACAACCTAAAGGCTTGCCCAAAAGCCAGGAAAAATTAAGAATTGCTTGGCATTCATAGCCTACAGCCAACAGTACAACAATTGAACTGTAACTCACTCGATAAATCTAGTACTTTTACTTAAATCTCATCTTGAAGCGACAGTAAGATGTAGACTTAAGTCTAGTGAGTGCCATTTTGTTAATCAATTTAATATTTCTGCGAATCGGAAATATGCTATTTTTTGGGACCTTCTTACTGAGACTGAGGCCTACCTATTATCCTTGCCTGAGACGACTTATAGAACTCTTAGTTCTGACCCTGGGTGTGTGTGTGTGTGTGTGTGTGTTGGTTTGATGAGGGTCTACGACATCTGAGGGATACAGTAAATTTTCTAGGTGATGTGTTTAAGTAGTATAATACCTAGCTAATAGCTAGCTAATAGAAAAAATCAAAAACACCATAATTATTGATGCCAAATGTAAATTAACTGATAAAATTATACAATCATCAAAAACCCAACCAAGTAAATAGTAACAGGGGAAAACTGTGCCACAATAAAAAAAAATCAATATCACCTGACAAATGCAGTCTTTGATTTCAAAAAATTTACACAAATGAACTCAGATATTGCCTAAACTCACTTAAAAACAAAAAAAGTATTGATATAAACGGCTTATCTGTCCAACTTTTAAAAGTCGGTAAATAATTTAATAATATCCCCTCTGGCCAAATTAATAAGCCACTGCTTTAGAGAAAACAAATTTCTTGATGTACTAAAAGGTGCAATAGTTGTTCCCATCTTTAAGAAGGGTGATTGGGGGGATGTCCCGAACTATTGGTCTGTGCCCTTACTGCCAGTCCTGTCAAAGATACTTGAAAAATACATGGCTACAAGGATAGCCGACTATTTTGAGGGGTATTTTTTTTATCGTCAATTTTGTTTTCAGTCGGGCAGGGGCACTGCTTTCGACTATAATGGATTCATTTTGTTATTTTATATTTGGGAAAAATATTAACTAAGAAATAATACGAATTTTAACTGCGAAAACTATTCTATTCGCCAAAAATAAATATCAACTTCGACGTTGCGTATTCAAAACAGACTGATTCATTCGATTCCCATTTAACCTTCCTTTAGTCGGAGTTTTTGATTTCTGCCGATATCTCGAGACTGCTGAATTGCCATCGTCGAGTCGTCGTTGCTTACATTCGACCATCTTGTCTCTGTTCTGGCCTCAGAACTCCGAAAGTTACTTATTCTGAAAATAACATGTTAGCCGTTATCCTAACCGCCAAGTCATTCATCAGTGGTCATATACCAATCGTACACCGCCAACTTAAAAGCCACCTTTCATATGTTAGCCGTCTGCTAACCATTCTTTATACATATGTTAGTCGTTTAGTAACCTTTCAGAGTGTTAGTCGTTTACTAACCGTTTTACTGTTGTTAGTCGTATACTAACCTTTCGGGGTGTTAGTCGTTTACTAACCGCTTAACTGTTGTTAGTCGTATACTAACCTCTTAGAACAATCCAGGGTTTCATGCTATCGACTGCCACCACAGTCCGTCTCTTCCTTCGACCTTCCCGTAGATCCTCTACTTCGTACCGATCATTTGGAAGCAACTTGAATACCTTGAAAGGTCCCTTGAACTTTGAGAGTAGTTTCTTGTTTCCCCCTGTAGCTGGTAGAGCGTTGGTGATTCGCACGAGCTGACCTTCATACCTTCTCGCGTCAGTGTGCAGCTCAGTGTCTAAAGAGGGATCAAATACACTTAAAATAGGTTTCGTCGTAAGTATTGATTTTATTTTCTGAATTGCTGTCTCTTGTTCATCGCCCCAAGCCTAGGATGTGCTCTTCTTAGTTAAACGCGTCAATGGCTCTACTATTCGTGAATAATTCTCAAAGCGACGGAAATAACCGGATAAACCCAGAAATTGTCAAATTTCTCTGACGTTTTGAGGGCTCTTCATTTTCATGACAGCTTCGATCTTAACTTTGCCTGGTCGTATACCAGCCGCACTCACTTCTCTTCCTAAATAATAAGTAAGTAAAGTAAAAGTAAAAATGTATTTATTGCACATTAAAATATACAAAAGGTGGAGATTACCGTTAACGTGTTTTCATAACCACCTAAACATAACACCGATCTACATACAAACAAACCAATACAGTAGCCTACAATTTTAACTGTGTGGCAGATACATAGTCCTTACACCTAGTCTTAAAATATCTGAGGCCCAGTACCTTTAAGTAGTCTGGCAAAATATTATACACATGAGCTGCAAGATAATAATAACAATTTTTAAAAAGTTGTGTTTTATGCTGGGGAATACACATTGCTGCTTTATTACGAATATTTACATTATGTGCATTTCCACGTCTTATCATACATTCGGAAAGATAAGAAGGAATGCCAGTGATTACAATTTTATGCGTCAAGCAGCTCATATGTACAAAGCGCCCTTGGGCCATGTTAAGTCCATAAACATCCACTATATGCTCGGTCACATGATCTCTACGGGAAAGTTTCTTTACATATCTAACACACGAATTTTGAATCTTTTGTATGCGGAATTTATTAAAGGCAGACAGGAATGGGCCGTACACTACATCCAAATATGCAGGTATGGAAAGAACCAGTGAGTTTGTCAAGGTTTTTTTAATTTCACAGTTAAATATGTTCTTATATTCATAAATTAACTTTAATGCATAAAATGATCTCCGACATACACTATTGATGTGGCTGTTAAAAGTTAAACATTTATCCATGTGGAGACCAAGGTTTTTTACTTCATCAGACCAAGCAATTTGTATGTTATTTAATATAATATTAAGGCCTGAAGTATTAATTTCACTTCTTGAAAAAAGGATTGCTTGTGTTTTGTTTGGATTTATAAAAAGCGAGTTATTTGTGGCCCATGCAGATATGCCATAGAGATCCAAATTTATGTCCCTCACAGCCTCCTGTAAATTTTCCAATGATGTTGGTAAGTAAATTTGAAGATCATCTGCATACAGATGGTATTTGCAATTCTTAATATTCTTTACAATATCTGCGATAAAAATAGTAAATAACAAGGGGCCGAGAATAGACCCCTGTGGGACCCCACTCACTACCTCCTTCCAATCCGAAATACCCACTTCGCCCCCACCAGTCAACCTTACCGCCTGCTGCCTGCCTCCAAGATAATCAGAAAACCAACCCCCTGCCTCAATACAATAATGTCCGAGCTTAACAAGCAACAGATCGATGTTCAGGCAATCAAAAGCCTTCGTCATATCAATCAGGACAGCCGGACAACAATTACCTCAACGATTTGGCAATGTCACTTGTGATTTTCAGCAAAGCTGTTGCACAGCTAAAATTGGCTCTAAAACCTGATTGACATGCGGGAAGCAAGGATTTATCATTAATAAACTCAACCACCTGCCTCCTCACAATCTTTTCAAGAATCTTAGAAGCAGCAGGCAGGACACTAACCGGTCTCAGCTCACAAACAGAAGATGGGTTTGGTATCTTGGGTACAGGAGTTATGAGAGCCATCTTCCAGACATATGGAAATTTTCCATTCTGTAGGGAGTAATTAATTATATTAAGCAGTGGTTTAATAATATATGGAAGACACTGTTTTAACATTTTCACTGATATGCCATCAATTCCAATTGCACTACTTGTAATAACTCTTAAACATAAAATAACATCATCTTCTGACGCCAGAGACAAGGTAAATGGCTCCCACTCCTCCGTCGCCTGTGACAAAGAATCAAGAAGGGCCTGACCAACTGGGGCTTGAGGAATACTTGACAGAAAATTTTCATTTAATAGATTTGGTTCCTTTAAATTTTCTGGGATTTCATTAACAGTCTTAGTTGCAACATTCCAGCTACTAATTTTACGCCAAAAGTGTTTACTTTTATTCTGAGTATTGCATCTATTAATTTCGAAATTATAAAATGCTTTTTTTTCTTCCCTTATGGCAAAGGATACATAATTTTTTATGTCGCAATAATATTTTCTATTTGCTGGGGTTTTAAGTTTCAAAAAGTTCCGAAAAGCTTTATTTTTTTGATCAATTATTTTCCTCAAGTTATAAGTTAGCCAGCCCGGTCCAGAACTTCCTGCCCTACTCATGCCTAAAGGGCAATGTTTATTAAACAGCGAAAGTATGTTACAATTAAAAATATTCACCTTGGTATCAATATCACATTCACGGTAAAGACTATGCCAGTCTATCATTTCTAAATCAGTCTTAAACTCTACTGTATTTACATTCTTAAAATTCCTAACCATAGTTTTAGTAGCGCATAAATTAGGTCGTTTACAATTTAAAAAACAAAAAACATTTTCATGGTCACTCTTAAAAGGGCCACCAGGGGCAGTTCCAGAGCGATGTACCAGCTCCGGTTTATTTATTAAAATGAGATCAAGAAGGGAAACGCCACTGGGAGTAATCCTAGTTGGTTCCTTAATTAACTGAGTAACATTAAAAGTATCAATAATATCACCGATAAAATTCATCTCTGGGGTATCATTACCAAAAAAATTTACATTGAAATCCCCGGTGCAAACAAGAACATCACACCTCTGCATGACCTCAGGCAGGACATCATAGAGACACTGCAATTCTCGGTAGGAAACCGACGGTGGACGATAAACAACACCAACACATAAAGACACGCCATTGTTCTTCACACGGATCCATAGCTGATCTATTCCATTGTTAAAATTAGGGGTCTCAAGAACCACTGTTTTTAGACTACGATGTACATAAAGGGCCACCCCTCCACCTCGGCCATCCCTGTCTTTTCTGACCAGCTGAAAATTATTCACATTAAACAGATCCGAGGGCATGTCTTCATTTAGCCATGTTTCGGAGACAGCAATAATATCATACTCGGAGTGCTCAATAAAAAATCGTATGTCTGAAAATTTATTACATATAGACCTGGGATTCATATGAACAATCCCAAGATTATCCCTTTTATTCCGGTATACAGTGTTTCCAGTCTGCGACATAGAGGAGCCTACTTCCTTTGGTAGTGCCGATTGCGTGGTTGGTGGCTTGCCTCCCGAATGGTGGTTTGCGTTCTGGATAAAAAATTATCCCTGTTGTAGTTGTTTTGGTTATATCTCTGCGCACCAAAGTTTGTCGAAGGACTCCTAAAAACAAAATTTCTACAGGTGACAAATGCAGGCCAGAAGTCAGGGGCCTCTAGATCTCTACTATACTTTTCCTCAATACCAACTTTGTATGATTTGGAGGATCTGTTCTCAGCTAGCTGGGTCACGATCAATGGATCATCATTTTCCATCCTGGTCTTATTCCTGATATATGCCCTCACTGCATTGCATGTAGATGAGGTTGAGGCTTGGCCAACATAGAACCACTTTCTACTTGGTACCCCACAAAGTTCAACTATTTCCTCATTAAAGTTCCGCCGGTCCCCACCACCTTCAGCACCGTAAAATCCATCCTCCAAGGTAACTTCCACATTTTCCTCTTGTAGGTTATTCCTAATCGACGTAGCTTTGGCCTGGCCCACCGCTCTCTCCACTTGGCTCAATGTAATTTGCTTGTCAATATTCTTTGCCATTTGTGGGACTTCTGTTGGTTGCTGAGTGTTCTTTTTCTTGGCTTTTAGCTCGGCTTTTACTTGTTCCTTTTGTACTCCATTGATAGAAACAACCTCCTTCGATAGTTTCTTAACTGTAGATGTTAGCAATGTGTTCTCCTCCACCAATCTAGCAATTGTCTTTTGCATCTCCTCTACTTGTTTAAGAATATTCCCTACTTCATTACTATTGTTTTGCTTGACAACTTCAAAACCTTCCCGAATGGTCCTAATTATTTCAGCCTTCAGTGATGGTTGGCAGGCATCAACCTCCTCTCCCATATCCAAACTCGGCAAACAATCCTTGCATTTGTACGTGACACAGAGCGATCTTGTTTTTAACGTTATCGCCTTGTGTTCCGACCCAGTCAATCCAGAACACTTGATACACATAATTTGAGCACATACATCACACTTGGCCAGATCATAAGATCCAGTTTCCTGAGCGTTACACTTGCTGCATACTCCCATTATGTTGGCCCCAGTTTAGTCCACCTTGTTGCTGCTAAGGGTCCAGGCCACCTTCAGCAAAAGAAGAAAGTGATGACAATAACCTCACTTTCAGCTGTCAATGTTCCCGCGTAAATGCTCGCAGGTTTTCTTGATGTTTTAGCCCTTAAAGACTATGAATTAACTGCTGTCTTTATCTGCACACCTTCCAGGAACCCCAATGCACAACCCCTTTACGCCAACACACAAAAGTAAGCTAAAAAAAACACAATCACAACAATTTTAGAGCACACGTCAATTTACAGTACACGTCACGTCAATTTACAGTACTATACTCAAGTACTATAATCAATCTGGGTTTTGAAGAAAACACATTTTCCTAACTCCAGGGTTAAATTGTGCTCACGAAACTTATCAAGTACAAGCCTTAAACTACTCAATCCTTCCTCGACTGATTTACAAGGAATAATAATGTCGTCTATGTATGGCAGTGCAGTTTGGTTTCTCAATTCCCCCAATACTTTATTGATAAGTCTTTGGAAAACGCTAGGCGCATTAGTAAGCCCGAATGGCATCCTTACAAATTCGTAATGGTTATCCGGCGTGACGAAAGCGGTCTTTTCGATGGAGTCGCCATTGGTACTTGATAGAATTCTGATGCAAGATCTAGGGTAATAAAGAAACTTTTGCCACCACCCAACTTATCCATCTGTTCTTCAATCAAAGACAATGGATATTTATCCTTGACAGTAACCGCATTCAACCTTCGATAGTCGACGCACATCCGAAAATCGTCATTTTTTTTTTCGGACAAGTAATACGGGACTAGCATATGGCGAGACCGATTCTCGAATTATGCCATTTTGTAGCAGCTCTCCAATAATCTCTGTTAGAATATTTTTCTCGGAAATCGACATTCGGTATGGCCTATAAACTATTGGCTCATTATTGATGCATCGGATATGCAGTCGCGTGCAGTGCCATTTAGGAGAGGGTAGGCAACATAATAGAAAATGATACAGAAGGAATAAGCCCGCTGCAGGCGCCGCCGTAGGTAGAATTTTTTTTCAGATGCCACACCCAAAAACGTCAATTTTGAGGCTCCAAAAAATGTAGGCATAAAGCCTTTTCAATTCGAGTTTCGCCAAAACTATGCAAAGAAAACGCGTTGTAAATGGTTAGTGGACTGGCCTTGTTTTTCTAAGACATTTGACACATTATTTACATCAATATACCCACGTTTACTCTACAATTTCCTTCTTCGCCAAAGAGTAAGCATAGCCAACAATACATTTTAATTTTATGACGACACCTGCAAAGCCACTAATAATTGTCATTGATTTTTTTATTAAAATATCGAGGTTTTCTTTGTAACCAACAAAACTAACCCACAAAGAAAACAACAACCCCTTGTATAGGCACTAAACTAACTAAACTTTCAAAACTATAACTAAAAGCGCAGGGCGTCAAATCCCAATCTCACACAAGAACAGGGCACATGGAAAAGTGAACCTGAGATTATTCTTATTTATGGCTGGCCAATGCCGGTGTTGTATTATCGGGTTTCAGTTTCTTGCAAAAAAATGCATGGCGTTATTAATACCCAGATATAGAAATATTAATAAATTTAGGGATTCCCCATGTACTGTAATTTTAAACATTATTAAATAATAAAGCTTTCTTAACCAACCCCTGTAATAATGTAACCGGTAATCGCTTTCAAACCAGTTACTAAAGCGCAAAAAAACAATAACAATATGTCTATCAAATCAAAATATTAATTAAAGAGAGCACATTTTGGCAACAGCACTTATCGTTGCGTCGTCGCGTCGGTCGGCCCGGACCATCTTCGCATGCTTTGTCTCTTTTCTTTTTATGTAACGTTTCATTTGGCTGTCTTTTTTCAAGCACTGCTTTTCGCTTCCATAGTAAATCCAGTATTGACGGTATAAGTGCATGCCTTCGGTTTGTTATGGAATGCTTTTTAGCGGTTGCCGTCGGAGAATATTATTCCGTTTAGTATAGGTAGCGTAATATGAGTGGTAAACTGTGATGTTTTTCTATAATATAATTAATATTTTAATTGGCGCTTAGGATAAGCTTTTTAAATTTGGATTATACTTATTAGAAAAATTATAATTTATATTATCGGGATTAAAATTAAATGGGAAAATATGAAAAATGTCAAAACATCAGGATAGGCAATACATTTGTGCTTTCATTGTGTGCACGCCACTGCGGATATGCATTTATTCAGTGGTGGTTCGGCCAAGGTCTTTCAGGGATAAAGATATGCAATCCCGATATTCTTGGAGAAGAGTAAACGTATTGGTCCGTTGCATTCCTGTCAAAGAGTTTCCAAAGTTAATCATATCGGGTTGTAATTTGATCCTAGGTACACTCGTCATGTCTTGTGTATCCTTATCGGCACATAACGGCGGTAACCTACTTAAAGAAACCTTGAATTCTGATTTATTTAAAATTACATTATTGTCTCCTAAGAAATCTCTTCTGACGATTAGACCGTGCCTCAAGTAATCATAAATCACAAACCAACACAAAAATGTTTTTAATATTTAATTGGTCTCTTTTTGTCCAAGGCGCGAACTTGTAGTCTTATGCCACTTCTGACTTTGTTAGTTTATATTTAGGAAAAATATTAACTAAGAAATAATACGAATTTTAACTGCGAAAACTATTCTATTCGGCAAAAATAAATATCAACTTCGACGTTGCATATTCAAAACAGACTGATTCATTCGATTCCCATTTAACCTTCCTTTTTATTCGGAGTTTTTGTTTTCTGCCGATATCCCGAGACTGCTGAATTGCCATCGTCGAGTCGTCGTTTCTTACAATTTGAAAATCGGGAATAGAATGCCTCATTGTCCCTGGACTTGAGCAAGGCTTTCGACTGTGTACGACTAGTACTTCAAAAGTAGAGTTCTACAATTTTTATGACTCTAGTGTCCAGTTACTTAAATCATATTTGGAAAAACGTCGCCAGAAGGTGCGAATTGCGGGGACGGTGTCGTCGGAGAGAAAGGTGAAGGTAGGAGTGCGGCAATGATCAGTTCTCAGTCCCTTCTTTTGATCCATATAAATGATCTTCCGATATATGATAACATCTCTTCATATACCCTCGTTTCTGATGACACACCATCTCCCTTCATGGCTCTCAGCGTTTTGACTTGAAGTGGAGTGTGTTAGAAGCACAGCTGAGGGCTGAGCAATGGTACCGGGCTAATGGGCTTCTACTGAACGGCGGCAAAATCCAGAGAATAATGTTCAACTTTGGGATCTGGGTGATGAGGATCAGAATTGTATCAAGTTTTAGGTATGTCTTGATCGCGGCTTCAGTGGTCAGCTCATGTGGAGGCCCTCTCCGGGAGATTGCATGGTACAGTTTTTCTGCTCGGGGCCTCCAGCGGTCAGTATCTGGAGAAGTACCTACTGCTGTCTGCATACTATACTTTATTTCACTCTGTTATGGAATTGCAGTGTGAAGTGGAACATCTTGTGCTGACATCGTTTTTGGACTCTTAAAGGGAAGCTGTTAGGTTATTGACGGGTCTGTCTTTTTGGGAGAATTGCAGGGGGACATTTGTTAAGCTGGGTATTTTTAACCTCCCTACTGCCTTTATTCTAGACGGTATATTGTTTATCAAAAAAGAATGAGGAACAGTTTATCCTCCAGAGTGCTGTGCATGATTATGAAGCAAAGTGTATGGATAATATCAGACCAATATTCTGTCGAGTGAAAAAGTGCCAAAGCTGACCTGATTTTATAGCCTTGACGTCATTTAATGGGGTTCCTCAACAGGATAAAAGTGCATTTTAATAAATTTTGAGAATATGTAAAAAATATCTGCTGCAGCTTCTTCTTTAGAGCATATCTGAAGTTTTAAATGTGGATTTTGAAAATTTTGATGTTTGATTGTAATTGAGGTTTATATATGTACAATTTAGTGTTGAAAATTTACTGTGATTTAATTAAAAATGATGTCTGATAGAATTTGGTGGTAATGTGGATTCTATTCTCTAACAGTCAATTTGGATTCAGGGGGAGGGGGGGGGGGGGAGCACAGTTCTAGCAGCCCTTGGTCTTCTTTCTGAAATAATGAATGCCTTTGAGAGTCGTAAACATATTGTTGCACTTTTTTGTGACCTTAGCAAGGCTTTCGATTGTGCCACACGACCTTCTATTAAAAAAACTAAAATTTTACAGTGTTTCAGAAAACAGCATAGAACTTCTTAAGTCTTATCTTGTTGAACGCACACAGACAGTGTGGGTGGGAGGGGTATCATCCTCAGATGGTGTGTTAAGGATAGGAGTACCACAGGGCTCAATTCTGGGACCCATTTTGTTTTTGATTTTTATAAATGACCTGCCAATGTGCCGGCTTGCTCTATATATATTGTTTGCGGATGATACTACTCTCACAATTCATGATGATGATTTGGAAGGTTTGATGAGGAGGGCGTGTGAGGCACAATCTGAAGCAGAAGAATGGTTCAATGCCAACAAGTTGATGCTTAATAAAGATAAGACCCAGAAAATGATCTTCTCTCTGAGAGAAACTAGAGCTTTTGCAGTGACAAATGCACCTAAATTCAAATTTTTGGGATTGTATTTTGATCCAAAACTTACATGGGACATTCACTCAGAGGAAGTGTCGGGAAGATTGATTAGCATTGTGTTTTTGCAGAGAAACCTCCGTGACTGTGTATCGCGCCCAACATTGTTGAGGCTTATTATGGCCTCTTTCACTCAGTCATGACATATGGTATTCTGGCTTGGGGAGGTGCACCCACTGCTGCAAGATTGTTTTCTCTGCAGCGCAAGGCTATTAGGATCCTAGCAGATCTGGGGTTCAGGGATGACTGCAGGCCAGCCTTCAAAAAATTAAACATACCTACTCTCCCATCAGTGTATATTATGGAGTGTGTACTCTATGTAAAAAAGTTTGAACACCAATTTTTGTCCCATAGTAATATCCACGATTATGAAACCAGACACTCCCATGATATTGTACCTGCATATTGTCGCCTGTCTAAGTGTCAGAATCGACCGGAGTTTATAGCTGTTAAGGTCTTTAATGAGTTACCAACAGATATAGAAAATCTACCCATTAAATCTTTTAAAAAAAACCGTTAAAAGTCTAGTCTGCTCTGAGGCGTTTTACAACACACAAGAGTTCCTTCAGCATTAGGTCTTCAGTTTTAATTTGTTGCTGTCTAATTCCGAATGCCAAATTGTATATGTTATTTTTTAAGTTTGACTTGTGTAAATACTTATGTATGTATCTTGGCACCAATAATTTACAGTTTACATTTTAACCTGTTTTATTGCAGTTTATTGTATCTTATTGTAATGCATTTTAATGACTAATTGTAATTGTTTTAATTGTGTATATATATTTGCCTTTTTGACGTGTGTACATATTGTTACGTTTTTATCTTGGGTTCTGACAAAAGCACAACTTTTACTATTTTGAAAAAATACCCTTGTTATTCCTTATCACTGTATGCAATTAAATACGCTATACTACTTTTAGTACTTTTATAACTTTACAACTAATAGATCTGTACAATCCAACACTTAATGATCATCTAACTGCAACACGCGTTTGGCGCGCTATTTATATCCAATCGAAGTCGAACATATATCGGGTATATCCCGGAAGCGACCACACCTCTATTATTCTCTGCCTTGGCCGCTCTGTGCATCGGGATAATAACGGAGCTGCCAGGAATGTTCTCGGTAGGCGATGATTCATGCGTAAGTAATGTAGACGCGGCAAGGTTAGCCCAAAAACATACAGATGGTCGCGAACCGTGACAATATGAATTTATTTGGCATGAATAAATAATTTGATTTGATTTGGTTTGTTCCACTTGACTAGAAAACCATACAAGCGAACGTCATTTCTAGTCGTCAACTTCAGAAGGCGATAAATATCATCCGGTCTGGTTTTATGCTTCTCCGTTATGTCTGGTGAGACTTTAATTATATAGATATGTGTGTTACTGGACAATACGAATAAAAAACGTAAAACCGGACCGGACGAGATCTGTGTCATGTGTCGGTATACATTTTTACCGAGCATGGAACTCTCCGCCCACTGTGTGCAGTCCTAGTTCAGACCATTTTCAGAGAGCGTCATATGGGCAGTTATTTTAAAACGCAGCATTCTGATTTTTGTTATTTGTATTGACCTATTGCAAGTAACCACCTTTTGTATTTCTGCAAATTTGATGTTTATTTTAAGTTTCGCAGACTATTTCATTCTGTAAATCATCGTGTGCTTTTTTTGCGTTCTGTTGTCTCTTGGGTGTTATTATTGAGTTAGGGATATACCTTCATAGCCGATCTTCTTTTATATTGCTAAGAACATATAGTTATTGTTTAAGTTTTGTCTTATTTCTTGTTCTTCTATTTACTGGCATAAAGGCCAATTACTTAATCTTTATTTCAACTTTTTCCCTTTGTCTTCAGTTGTTTTTGATAAAGAAAAAGGCGTGTATCAAGTTTAGGGTATCTAGGGTATTCAGGTAGCAAAGCCCTCTCTTCTGTAAGCTTCAACATATCTTCAGAATACTTCAGATGCTGAAAAATTTCCACATGGTTCTTTGTAGTTATCACACTCCTTCTTTGCAGTTATCACTAATGATTTTTTTGCAACTATCGTTCATTTGGACAGCATGTATAAAAAGACATTATAATATATATTTTGTAGATTGTGGTGCCCTTATGATTTATCCATATGAGCTTTTTGGGACTATGTTGTTTGATAAGAAAACTTTTATGAGCAGCATCGTCAAGGTTTCTACAAAAAAGAACATAAGTTTCAAATTGCAAAGATTTACTTTCAGTAGCCGTTGTTTCATTTAATTTTGATAGTCAGTGTATCCAGAGTATATCTTATGAGTTGCAATGAAATATAAAGTATTTTAATAGGAAATGGGAGGTAATGCTTTATTTTTTAGGATTCCTACATTTCGTATTGGTTATTATTTCAGATTTTCTGAAAAGTATCTAAGACATCTTGTCTTAGGTTAAATAGAATGTATATACAGGGTTATCCAACGAGGACTAGACAAGGCGATTTTTTGACTCCCTGTACTTTTATAAAAAAAAAACTGAAATAGCCATCTTATGTAATTTTCTCCCGCGAATTCGGATATGTTCAGCAAAAAAGAATTGAACATGAAATAAAAGTGCTAGGGGTCACTTTGATATTTTTTAAAATGGGATGCTCTGTATATTATTGCATATTCGGATTGTGCAAAAAAGTCTAGACATATTTCATGAATAATGTCTTATACCTATCTCTAACGGTTTTTGAAATATTGACAGTTGAAAATCGACCATTTACCAAGTTTGACAGCTTGTAAAATATAAACGGCTTAAGATAGAACAAACCGGTTTGCACTTTCCTATATTGGTTTTTCATAAGCTACCGTATGACACTAACTTTTTATTTGACCAGAGGTTAAATCTATCCGGGATTTTTTAACCTCTGGTTAAATCTATAGTTAGTGTCATACAATAGCTTATGAAAAACCAATATAGGAAAGTGCAAACCGTTTTTGTTCTATCTTAAGCCGTTCAGATTTTACAAGCTGTCAAACTTGGTAAATGGTTGATTTTCAACATTATTCATGAAATATGTCTAGACTTTTTTGCACAATCCGAATATGCAATAATATACAGGGCATCCCATTTAAAAAATATATCAAAGTGACCCCTATACTCTATTTCGAAATGGTGCGGAGTAATAAAACCTACTTATAAATGCAAAACGCTAACAGAGTGGTCAAATAAATTTTTGTGATTTCTAAATATTTAGCCACAGCTGTTATAGCCTGCTGTATTATATTTTAACCATTCCACCCTGTTTTGTATGGCAATCCCGCTGCAAACAATAGGCTTTATTAGCAAAGGGGTCATTTTCTACCTGCAGTAGCGTACGTTTGGGTATTTAATTTAAAATACCTGTTTTACCTAAGTACTTTTATTTATTCACTTATTTATGTATATTCAAAAACAGTTAGTATTACTGTAACATTTTATCACATATAATATTTATATAATAAGGTATAAGAATTGCAATTTTGTGTAAACAGTTATGTAGAGAACTATGGTATATCATTTTCGTCGTCAGAAAAATCCGTCGAATCTTCGTCATGTTCCAAGGATATAATTAAAGGCTCTACAATTAGGTCAATTAAATGGTCTAGTTTCCACATTTTTTCTTCTTCTTTTATAACATGCTCAATACACTTACGCCATTTTTCAGAATCGACATTTTTTTAAGATTCCTCAAAGATAATTTTAACATCTTTCATTTTAAACGTCGTGTTTCTCCTTGCTACATAACTTTTTACTTGGGCCCAAACAAGTTCAATGGGATTTAATTCGCAATGATACGGAGGCAGACGAAGAATAGTAATATTTCGTTTCTGTGCAATTTTGTCAACTACATACTCGGTGAAACGAGCTTTATTTGATGACACTATGGACAACAGTTCCTTTTTCACCATACTTTCATCAAATGGTATGTTATTCTGTCTAAACCACTGAATAATATCCGCTTTTCTCCATGAATTAGTTGGTATTCTGTCAACTTTTCTGGAATCATAACTCGCATTGTCCATCACTATCACAGAATTAGGTGGAATGATATCTAACATTTGTTCAAAATATTCTTCGAACACATCGCCATTCATGTCTTCATGGTAATCGCCAGAATGATTTGACTCAAACATTAACAAACCGCCCTCAACAAAACCATCAACACTTCCAAGGTGTGTAATAATCAGTCGCTTTCCTTTCCCAGATGGTGGTTTTAGTCCGGTGGACCAGCCTTCTAAGAATGCTTGACGAAAACTTGAAATATTTTTGTCTTGCCAAATCTTCCCAACCGTACATCCTTCATTAAGCCATGTTTAGGAGCGATTTTCTGCTTTGTTTTTCCCAGCTGAAATTCATTTGTTTTAAAGTTGTCCACAATTTCTTCCTGCTTATCGTTGGAGACATATTTTGGTCTTGCTTCAAGGCTCCTAAAATTTTGTCGATGGTTGGTATTTCCTTATTAAAATAAAAGGAATGTACTGTTCTTCTAATTATAAGTTTGTAGTCTTCATCGATAGGCACCGTCTGTCTTCCTGAAGATGGTATAGGTGGTTTTATAGCTCCACTTTTTCGTTCACACCTTAATTTATATATCGACGTTTTTGAAACACCCGTCATTTGCGAACACATTTCCACCACAGTATCAACGCTATACAGAGGATTTTGATGTTTGAGGGCGTCATATACATTAAGAATAATATTCTTTTCGTTAACAGAAAATGGACATTTGCTCGCTCGTTTCACTGGAGAGAAAACTGAATTAGCCATTTTAATTGAAACTATGAAATGAAACAAACACACTGTGTCTTCTTCGGAAGAACAAATATAACTGATAAATTACAATTACTTAAACTTTAGGGTATGCATACAAAAAATCGTCAAATTTGAATGTTTACAATAGTAATAAAAAAACCTAAGTGTGATAAATATAATGCTGGGAAAGTCCGAGTATTAGGACAGGTAAACGTTTAAAATATGTACGTATATGTACCTAATTATATACGCCTATGTATCAGCCATCAGAAAATGATTTATTACTTCGCATCATTTCGAAATAGAGTATAGCACTTTTATTTGATGTCCAATTGTTTTTTGCTGAACATATCCGAATTCGCGGGAGAAAATTACATAAGATGGCTATTTCAGTTTTTTTATAAAAGTGCAGGGAAAGTCAAAAAATCGCCTTGTCTAGTCCTCGTTGGATAACCCTGTACCTAAACGACAACATTTTATATGTTTTCTTTATATGCTGGGTAGCAATCATTTTAGGCTTTCCCTTGAAACTTGTTTGCTTCTTATTTTATAAAATTCATATTTGATTCATCACAAATAAACCTAAATTATAACAGTTTAATTTGCTCCAAATCGTACCACTTCCTGTTTTACCGAAAATAAAGCATACCTTATTTTTTTTAATGAAACATTGTATATTTCAGCATATTTTCATGTGAAAAATCAATCTGAATCCATCCCAAAGGTTCCAATTTATGTCTATTTTTGAGCCCCCGAAAATTAACTTTATAGGATAAGAAATAAAAGTCATAAGATAATTCACACCCAGAATTCCAAGCTGATATTAAAACAAATATATAAGAAAAATAATTTCAATAAGTATGTAATCATAATTTAAATATACTAATATGATTATGATGATTCAGGCGAAAGAAAAGAACTCACATCACGTCTGGAAGCATTAGAGTCTATTGTTAGGATGTTAGAACTAAAACACAAAAATTCAATGGAACATGCTAGTCGATTGGAGGAACGTGAAGCAGAACTGAAAAAAGAATATGCCAAATTACACGAAAGGTATTATTTTTTAATATCAAATAAAGCTACAAATAATTTTTGGTTCTTGGTCAGTATTTCATTTTTATTATTTTTAATTTTGCAATTTTACTTTTACAGTTGCTATTTTAGTAATTTATTAAATGATACCAGGTACTGCAATTACTATTAATGCAAATATCCGTAAATTTGTATATATTAAATCTATAAAATAAAATATTACAATTTTGATTCAAAAGAGAATGAATATATTAAAAAACTTCATTGTTATTAAATGAGGCATGTTGCCTAATTATTGCTCGTGACAACGGCAAATAATTATCGGCGTTCTTTCAGTTATATAAATTACAAAAACAGTGCATATAAACACGCTATTTTCTATGAAAACACTAAGAAATATTTTAGATAAGAGTGAAAGGATAAGTAAAGCTTTGTTATTATTAACAGGATTAAATCTAGATATGTTAAATTTTAATTATCTAATATACACACGTAGCAAATTAAAAAATTAATTATGCTCATTTTTGTCTACCTTACTTTTTATCAATATATAAAACTATTTTGCGTCGGAAATCAATTATCTTCTTCATTATTCCACAAACTTTAATCCAAACATTGGTTCCTAGTGTTGTTTTTAGTTTTTCAAGTCCATAATTTATTTATTTATTTATTTATTTAAATACACTGTTCTACAGGTCAGAACCCTATTACAGATCAGGACAAACGAATTACAGTAAAATTGAACAACATAATTACAGTATGACAATACAACACAAAATAAGCTATCTTAAAAAAAAACAAATAAATCTCTGCAGGTTACAATGGAATATGTCTAAATCATAGCTGATATTATTATAGTGATTACACATGTTATACACAGATAAGTATTTCAAAATGGCGGTGTGAGGAGTACTGAGGTAAAATGAGTCAGTGCCTCTAGATGATACTCGGGAAATATTAAAGTTAAATCTGTGTAGCAAACCGTAATAATTAATGCTATTTTGCAAAATTTTAAATGCTGTAACAACAGAGTTATGAGTCGGAAAGGTTTATCTGTCTCGACAAGTCATTAGCACTGCGAACCAGTCGTGTAATTGGCTCATTAATACCATAATTTATATGCTGGATGGAACCGAGAATAGTTCTGATTGTCTATTAATTCTGGAAGGCACTCTAAGCTTAAAAAGAGACAATAACGCAGGACAATCTATAGCAGCATTAATTACCTTGTGCAGAAAACATAAGTCGAGCAATGTTCTTCTTGATTCCAACGTGGGTAAATCCAAGTTATCCCTCACCCACTGATAGCTGTAGTCCTGTCTTCTGTATCCACATCTAAAGGCAGCCACTCCCAAAAAATTTTTCTGAACCTCTTCAATCTGCTCAATGTAACAATTATATGAAGGGGACCACACAACTGAGCCATACTCCAAAATAGGTGTAACAAGAGAGAATAAAGTAGTCTAAATGTAGACAAAGACAAGTGACACCGATTGGTACGTTGTTTATTTTATAAAGAAAAGTGATAGGGTTTCTTTGTTTAGAAAAGGTAATCTTATGGCACTTATTAATATTAAGTAAGTGACATTTTATTTAGGTCACACCAATCAAAAAACAAATTAAGGTCCTCTTGCAAGAGTAAAGCATCATGCGATAGGTCTAAACAGCTTCAGGTCATCAGCAAACACTAGCACACGACAGTTTTTCAATTTCCAAACCAAATCAATTAAAAAGATGCAAAACAAAACCGGACCCGAGTGGGAGCCCTGAGGTACCTCTGAGGATACTAATATTTCAACGGAGTATGTGCCCCCAAGATTAACCATCTGTGTTCTACCTCTGATGAACCCTGAAGTCCACTGAAGAAGCGGTCCCACAATACCCAAGGCCTTAAGCTTCTGTAAGAGTACTCCAAGGTTAACCCGATCAAAAGCTTCGGAGAAATCTGTATAGATCGAGTCAGCCTGGAGCCGCCCTCCAAGCAGCTGTGCATAGTTAACATATGGCACCAAATTGGCATCAGTACATGGCGGTCTTACAGGGTTGTTTCCATCGCAAACTTGGTTTCGTGCAGAGAGTGTAATGCTCCTTCCTGTCTATTTTACTATTTTATATTCAAAGGATATTAATAAGTTTGTTTACGTCAAAGCCCACCTTAGCAAAAATTGTGACGCTCGTCTGAAAGAAATCTAGTAGTAACGACGTCAAACATGATAAGATGGACGCGCAAATGGCAAAATAGCAAAAATAGTCATAAAATACACGTCTTGAAGACATTTAGCGCACTCGCAGGTTAAGAAACTCCTCGCAAGCAGGTCTTTTCGAGAAGAATATATTCTTCTCGATGGCGTTAACGAAGTTGTTCGACTATCGTCTTTCTTTTAATGATTATGTTGGTGCAGTGGCAGCTTACATCAGTAAACTGCTAGTGTACTCATGGCAACTGTAGCGATTTGTATCTTCTATTATGTATTACATTTTCTTTGACGGTCGAAAAGACTAATGCAGTAAGACTTGCTGCTATCGAGCACTAGTCTATTCAGGCTTGGTCACTATAAACCTGTCAAGATCAGCTTACAAAACGAGAACTTGGGCGGGTTTTGCTAGCTCGGCAACCGATTCCATGAATGATGTCGCAGTGACTACGGAATATGTGAAAACCGCTTTCCTAACGTTTGGTGACGAAATTATTTAAAACCGAAACCCATGGGTTTAAATTTGAAATTACGACAAAAATAGAGTCGGAAGCTAGTAAAATAAGGGAGTTAAAGCCTACAGTGCATCCCATGACCTAAAAATATAGAAACTTCGTTACACATCAAAACCGGTAGTTCAACAAAAGCCTGACATTTTATCAAATGTTGCTAATGTCATTACTGTTGGACGTATGTGTCCAAAAATAAATTGAACAGAAGAGTACAAAAAATGAGATATTTTCCTTTTCAAATAACGCTTTAGCTTCCTGAGTCTAATGAACCATTTAGCTTATTTGATTTTTAAAATTTCTTTTTGGTCGCCTTCATTATTTGATTCCAAAAAGTATTAATATGTAATGTTCCATAGGTACACAGAACTATTCAAGACTCACGTGGACTACATGGAAAGGACCAAACTGCTTCATTCAGGTCAACAACTAGTCAACGAGAGATCAGAAGCCAGTCGCCTCAACTCTAACCGTATCAGCATCGGCAGGAGTTCGGGACCGATTTCGTTTGGGTTCACTAGTTTAGAAAATGCTGAGACTGTTGATAGTGTTCCTTCTTCTCCTATTAGTAGTGCTCATTCATCCCCAAGGTAAGATAAGCAAAACTAATTGATTGTTGTGTTTAGAAAAAGTACCTACTCTTTATAATAAAATTTGTCCATCCCCTTAAGCACTTTAGCATGTAGAATTGAATGGTATGATCTGCATAATAATTTCGCAGCTTATCTAGGGCAAGTTTTCGTTTGTCCAGTTATCTTTTTTCATCACATACATGGTGTGAATTGAATCCCTTGTATTTTTGCCTAAAAACTTTATTTTTTGTCACTACATGCTAAACTGCCAGTTCCTGATGATCTTTTATCATTTAATCTAGAGATTGTTTTTTCCCTAAAAGTTTGGTAATTGCTTACTATAAAGTCAGACCTTACGCGAGACACAAGAACTTTATAATGAAGATGTTCTTTGCGTTGTAGAAGCCGGACATAGTCTGAGGCCAAATCAGACAAGAATCTAGTTGGTCGTTTGATTGGACGGATCCTTGATTCGAACCTAAAAATATTTAGTACGTGGGCTGCACTAGTCTCTACGGAGAGAAATTCGACTTTGGATTCGTTGCTTTCAAGTCCTATAAACCGTATAGAGTTTACACGAAGTACCTTCCCTCTCGTTTAGGCAAACCATATACATAATAATATATTATTACGTACATGGGGCAACCCATTACATGCCCCAATAATTTTGACCTGCCGCGGGATAGGTAAATCTTTCTGTACAAAAAATTAAGGCAATGTGTGTTGTGAAGCCGTGAAGCCTGCAAGATTAGTTTTATATAAAGAAATATCAACATGGTAAATAGTAAGTAGTTAAATAATGTAAACATGTTTCAATTTTAGGGGATTTTAAAGAATTTTCAATTCGAAAAGAAACAGCAAATGTAAATTCAATCTTCTATTTTAGATATTTAGGAAAAAATTTGGTGATTGCCGAAAAATAATATGGATCTAAAATTAATTTAATTACTCCTACACTCCTGCTTTATTTGGATAATATAAAAACATTAGAGGAATTAGAAACCGTAATGAAAATTTGGCCACCCATGCAGCCAAATTTAGATATGCTATTAAGAGTTCCAAAAATGTTGCACAAAACTAACAAAGTCGTTCATATTCATAACAAAGAATTAGATAAGCTAATCTTGTCGTAGGTCTTAAGTTGCAAGCGTTTTTAGCGGGATTAAAGGCAATGTAATTTAAACATTTATGACCTCGTTCCTCGATTTATTTTAAAATAAATATACATTAATCCAGCGGGTACGCCAATAATAGAAATTCATTGGTTTAGATTGGAAATAAAAATGATTATGTTGGTAATGCAAAATCAAGAACACTCGATATAGTAAATTGAAGTTTAAAATTAGCATAAAATATACATAATTTGTTTATTGTAAACGTTAACTTAATATCCAGAACTATGGATCAAAGAAATAGTTTAAATACAAATGTACAAATGTTATGTGGGTGGGATTATGTGCAATATATAATAATTTTTCCCACACATTTTCTGCAGAGGAAACTTATGATTCATAATTATTATACATACGTATGCCTATATGTATCACGAATTTTCTCTAGTTCCTATTTGTTTGTTATTTGGTAGCTTGTTGGTTAATAATTAAGTATTAATGTATCCCTGCAAGATAGATATTTTTACAAGGGAAGTATTGGACCCACAAACATGTTATAATTATTGTATTATGAGTTGCCTAAATGAAAGGGAATGCTGTTCTGCCAACTGCGTTTAAACCCGGTACGGTTTTCCGAAGAGAAAAGCAGCGGATTCAAAGTGGCATTTCTCTCCGTCTCCATCTCTGTTCAATAACCTACATACAGTTTAGTTTTTTATAACAGTAAGGCAATTTCAAATAAGGAGTTCACTGTATATATTTTGCATGATAGCATTTGAAGAATTAGCATAGCATTTCACATTTAAAAGTTTTAGGGCCTGAAACCATAAGGAGCTGCTAAAAAAGATCAAGTCTGCAAAAAAATGAACATCATATATCGGGTATATGATTCATTTATCGAATACTTCGTTCGATACTGATACCAAATATACCATGTTTAATACCTCTATCTTTAAAACTAACTGAGAAAAATTACAAAGACTGTGCCATAGATTAGAATAGATTAAACTTTTTTCGGAGTATTCCAGAACGGCCTATCCACCACTGCGACTTGTAAGATCTATTGTAGTTCTTTGTAGAACACCTCATCTAGTTTTATATCTCTGATATTCCATAGCCTTGATAATGACCCCTCAGTGTAGCTACTGAATTGATTTCGCCCTTTTGTTGGGGACGCATCCTCACGATACCCTCACAGTGAAATAGAACGTGACTTGCGGTCTCCTCTTCGTCTGGGCAGAACCTGCATAGAGTTTCATCTGCCAAGCCCATCAGACTTAAGTGTCTTTTCAGTCGACAATGCCCGGTTAGTAATTCACAAGGTAATTCAGCTGTGAGCTTTGCTGAGGCGCTCTTAATGAATTCCTTAGCTTGTCTCTGTACTGATAGGGTTAGTAGGGTAATCTACCATTTCTGTGACTCCGATGATACCCATTTCGTAACGGATGCCTTAATAGTTAGTACACTTGGCCACCCCACAAAAGGGATCTGGTCCAACCAAAGAGCCCGACGAGCCTGCTTTGGCTATTTCCTCGGATTTTCGTTATCTATGTGGCCTTCGTGCCCGAATCCCAGGCTGGAGTCGCTTTGTTTGGACAACCTATCTCGTTCAATGCTTTGCGGCGACCTTTTACCACTTTAGATGTTACTTGTCTTACTTGTCTTAAGCGCTGCCCGGCTGTCTGAGTAAATTACCAGCGTCTTATTGGTGGTCTTCCTGTTCTCCATTTCCTTCGCGCAGTGTTCTATGGCCGTTACTTCCGCCTAAAACACCGTGACTGTTTTCCCATAGATATTGAGAAACGTGTTTCCGTCCTTGGTTCGTATATACCGACTCCACCGGTCTTATACTTGTATACCAGACGAGCTGTGTCCCCATTGGTGGACCATTTTTTCATTCGATTGTTTCTGGTATACGAACTGTGCCATAAGATCAATGCATTCGACTCAACACACTATTCTATGCCGTTTAAGTTATGGAACGGGTTTTCTCAGATTTTTGAAAATTTTGCTTTGATACACGATAACTTGTCGACCAAATCTCAATTAATGGTAATGAACTTTTCTGAAATTGTTCCTTTTTGTCGGTCCTAAGAAACCCTATTGAAATCGGCGAGAGTCGGAAAATTACGACTATTTTTGGGCGTTATTTGTGAAGAAGTGAGTCATTCTATCGCCGAAAAAGTGGCGAGGAGCGAAAAACCGAGATAACAGTTTCATAGGAGAAAAGTCTCCAAATGCTTCTCTGTTTCGAAAATATCGGGAAAATGGACTTTTGAAGCAAAATGTAAAACCATCGATTTGTAGGTCAAAAAGTAGAAAGATTTTTTTTTATAGAAAAATTGATTACTTTACGAGACTTTATGTTAAAAATTGTGCAGGAAGATCCTTTATAAATGATGATGTCTTTTATTCAGGGTGAGCTATTAAACTTTTCGCCATTTCGAGTTTTGACACGAGACGTCACCACATTTTATTACTGGAAAAGTTTTCACTTCTATCGTGCGGTCTTAATGGCACACTTCTTTTTCTACATATTTTCGAAACTGTTTAAGGAAAAAAATATTAAATTTAAGTGCTTTGATAAAATTTTATACGCTGAATCGAATTTTAACCATAAAAGTTTCAAAATGGAAATTCGCCGCATTTGGGAAGAGGTTATTTTATAGTATATATTTTTGTACCAGGTTATGACAATTCAAATGTTTTCTACGAAAAACAATACTATTCGTTTAGCTCAATAGGAAAAAATCGGTTTAAAAATATCTTGCATAAAATTCAAAGTTTTATTTTTTGTGCAGGGTGTCATAAAAGCGGGGCAACGTAAATTTAATTTTTGTTGCCGTGAATTTTGATAAGTTTAGGTAAAACTTATTATTTTTTAATATTTTTTATAACATGCACAATATTTTAAATCGTTTGATCTCTTCGTTTCAGTTTTAGTCAAATAAAATTTGTTATTTTTTGTAGAGTTTTGTTTGACTTTTTCTGCTTTGTCAACAACATTTTAATAAAGCAATATTTGACTTGATTCTATTTGATCTACTCTATATGGTTTATCAAAAATTGAAGCCTCTATGCAACCAACAAATATTTTTATCAATTGTGATTTTTCCTGATAAAAATGTGTATCTTTTGAATATTTTTCCTTAATTTTCAACAAGTAACGCCCTGTAGGTTCTAACGAATATTAAATCATAATTCAGTATCCTAACCAATTTTAGCTTATGTTATCTGCAGCAATGTAAAGTATTGCAAATGTAATATTTTATATTGTTAAATAAATACGATCTAATATGGAAAACCATAGGATTGAAAGACATTTTCCAAATAATATTTTGTTATGGTGGAAACATGCAGTAGATTCGATTTAAATAATTATGGTTTATAAAGTGATCGAAAATCATTAATAGTTATTTATGTACCAAGGGTATTAAGTAGATGTTTATGCCCTGAGGACGACAGTGTTACAAACCCGAGGGCCTCTGGCCAGAGGGCTTATAAGTCGCCCGAGGGCGTACACATCTATTAATACCAGTGGTGCATACAAACTTTTATGTCATACTAGTTCGTTATTGCATTCACAATATGTAAATATTTAAAAAAATACGAATTCAATTCAATTATTTGAGTCCATAAAGTGTACTTTATGCCCGCACGGGCCATAAAGTGGACTTTATGCCCGCACGAGCATAAAGTAATCCATTATGTAAATGGTATCTAAGGTATAAAAACACAATAATGTACTGGTATGACATAAAAAAATATAAGATACGCGTCAACTGTCAAATACGACAAAATCGAGGTTAAAGTGAAACGTGCAGAAAACCGCAAAAAAAAATATAAAGTTTTCAATATTTCGGCAATTTACGAGTCTGAATAGATAGCTTTGCTTTTTGATGCATTATGGGAAATTTGGAGCAATACGTCTTCCAATATCTTGACATGACGTTTAGGTTAAAGTAGGTAAATTTATACATTTAGTTGCTTGAAATCTCATTGAGCAGGGTTTGAATCCGGAAAAATTAGTCATGATCGGAAAATGTGGACATTCTTTGGTGATCAGAAGAAGAAAATTCAATTTATAGTATATCGATGCGTATAGTTTTTGTGGTAATTAAGTATATTTATTTGCTTGACATATCATTGAAACGATTTGAAGATGGGAAAATGGGCATTTTTTTCAAGCGGTAAGCAACAGTTTCTGCCGATTTTGTGGGAGATTTCGCCGTAGAATTTTACTTTAAACATCAAAGTTGTGACAAGTAATTTATAGATATATAATATAGAACACAAAAATCATACTTGTACTTCATAATATTAATCTCGCATTGTTGAAGTTTCTTTTTTTCTATTAAAGTATCATCAATTATTTGAGATCGAAGCTAAACATAGAAGTAAAGTGTGGCAAACTTATTTGGAACAGCGACGTTTGAGGAGCGAAGCGAGGGAGGATGGCTTGCAGCCAGTCGCCTTGATGCACTTTGTCACGAGGACGAGGGGAACTTGCGCACCTGTTGCCGGATGTATCGGGCAAATAGATATAAATGTCGCAAATTTATTTAAATTGATAATGTGTAAAATAGATTATGAATTAAAGTTGAAGTAATAGTAAAGTTCCAGTTTGGATATTACATTTTATTTTCAATGAGTTAATGAGTATATTAAATTATGTGTTTATCTAAATAATAGGTATAAATATTAACTCTCAAAAAACTACTCGACAACATCGCCAATTTTTTGTCCGCATTCTTTCCGCTGTCCCAGTTATACTTGCCACACTTTATATCAAACTTGAGTAAAACCCAGGTATATCCTGCATTGCCCAATTTACTTCTCTGAATATAAATTCTCGAGGTTTCACATGTTACACGAATTACATAATTTTATACATATTTTAGACTGTTAACATTGGATTCTCACAATGTCTGAGGATCAATACAATATTTAACTTTTGACAACCGTAACAATACAGTTGGTACTTAATATGAACAATTTTAAAACTAATAAGAGTGGGTTTATTTGGGTTATTAATGTCCATAAAAATATCTGTTCTAAACTCTTCAAAACTTGAATACTTAATAGGAGATCGAATTCAGTTCTGTGCAGATTGCGATTTTCAGCAACGTTAATGACAGCAGACCGTAACAATACAGTTGGTACTTAATATGAATAATTTTCAAATTAATAAGAGTTTGGGTTTGTTTGGGTTATTAATGTCCATAAAAATCTCCGTTCTAAACTCTTCGAAACTTGAATACTTAATAGGATATCGAATTGAGTTCTGTGCAGATTGCGATTTTCAGTAACGTTAATGACAGCAGTAGGGTTACTTGATGAAGATGTAGATGTTTGTACTTATTTTTTACGAGATCATTTTGTTCTATATCGTTGTAATTTTATAATAAATTTTAGTTTGCACAGTGAAATGGACAATATGAACATCACGGAACCGGTGCTGAAAGTTGAACGTGCACAGGAAACGGATTCTGTAAATTTAGAGAACAAGAGCATGGTAACTTCACCGGTTAGTCCGCCTAGCTCGCAAATGAACAACAACAGCGGCGGTAGGTTGCATACGAAAAAGGAGCAAAGGAGCGCGAACACGTTGTATCAAGAGTTGAGCTTTCAGGTAAAAACTAAAATGTTCAATTTAGAGTGCCAGTATATACCAATTTCTATGCAAATTTCATTGTCTCAATTTTGTTTAGGCTATATACAATTTTTGTTTGGATTGTTTTTCTATTCCTTATAAAATATATTTAACACAGATTTCTTTCTTCCTCAGTATGGCGATGGCGATGAAGATGCAAGTGACATCACTGGTAAGTTACATCTTTCAGTTTCGAAATTTAACTAAAAAGACTTGCTAACATCGTCTTGCACTTAAATTACGTGTTTTTATCACATGACTTTATGTGACTAGTTTTTATTTTATTTTTAAGGTGTCTTGGTACATCCAGGAGAATATGCCTCCTCAGGTAAGGCCACTATTTATTTTTTTGTATTTTGTAGTTTCTAATACATTTAACGGTCTGAAAAAAAGTCTTCTAAATGTGAAATTTATAGAGTAGTAATTTCATTTTTTATTCATTGTCAATTTATGAGACTTAATTAGGCAGCTAGTTGTCTACTTTCATTTTGCTGTAGATATGTTCTAAACGAAATTTATTTTGCTGCCTTTTTAAATTCTTTAATTCAAAAATCATATCACAATACAAAAAAAAACTTCGTAAGTGATCTCTCTAGAATAATTTGAAATACTTAAAAATACCTATCTGGGCATTTTCAAATCCTTAAAATTCTAAATAATATTTTAAATATTCTCGAAAAACGGACTCATTTTTCCCATGTCGAATTTTATCGGTAGAACTTTGTGACCGCTTGTAAATGCAGATTGCTTTGTATAGTACAGAACGCAGGTAGGTGCTTCATAACAGCTTTGTCTATACGAAGGATTTTTTCTAATTTAATTTAACCAAGGAATAATCGTTGAATATTTTCAGTAAAATTATGCGCAGATTGCTTTTTATAGTACAGAGTACAAACTTCTAGCTTTGACACTGTAATAATTTGTTTATCTTCCATAATCAATACTCTCCAGTATAATAAACTCCGTGTATTCCGGTAGGTATAATGAACCATTATTTAAATATCTGTACCATATATGCCACAAAATCTAGTTAATTATTATTAGCCCCATCTAAACTATTTGAAATTTATTTGTGGAAAAATTTATATTTTGCAGCAAATTCGATTTTATTTTTCTTTATGCTTTTTTTCCTAAACAATTCCTATAATTCCTACAAAACATGACGAAAAACAATGAGCATATAAAAACTTCCATATGAGTAAAGTTAAAGTGGCGCTTTATCCTAAACCAAACTGAATGTTGTGCGTTCTGGCTTTAACTTGCCGCTTGAACAGTAAGTTATGTTCGTCAGAGTTTGGGTTACAAATAATCCTTAAGTTCCTTAAAATTGAATCTTAACACCGCTTTATTGTTATTTAAATACTTATCTCAATCAAAGGCTGTATATAACCTACTAATCGAATGTACAATTTATTGAATGATAAACTAACTTGTCTTGTTTTCTGGCTTCAACTAATATTGCTTCTGGTGCAGTCAACGACAATTTTTATGGTAAGTGCCTTTCAGTATCCAGTAGAAATATAAATGATATTCTAAACAAATAGTATATTTTGTGCTTTTTTTAAATAACAAACCGTAATTTATAAATAGATAAAAAAAATCATTAACATTTTTGAGTGTCCATTTCGAAGTTAGCAGTGTATATTGTTGAATTTTCGTATCACACTTGTATGTCATATGGAAATTGAACTTAATTGTAATAAATTTCAAACGAACCTATCATTCTTCCTTTCTGAACTGGTTTTCAAAATGGTTTCAATAGTACATGGATTTTCTCTGTTATATGTGGTCTTGTTGAACAGAAACCATAGTACTTGCTGTTAGACGTCTGTTATGTCCAAAACTCTATAAATTATAAATCATTATAAGGTGTGGACTCTTAGCTTAGATTTAAAGTTTATTTTTGATCAGTTTTTAATATTTTATTATATTTTGACTTTTTAAAAACTATTACACTTTGATCGAGGTTTTTGATATTTTTTCTACGATATCTTACCAAAATAATGTAACTCAAAATTAACTTATCCTTACTTTGGTTGTTTATTTTGAAAAATGTTGATTTCAAGAGAATCAGAGCAGGTAATGAAATAGAGTTAAATTAAAACATTTTTGTATTTAATTGTTTATTTAAAGTAATGAAAATGCATACAAAAACACAAGCTAACTTGATATATCGAATTGAGATTTTTCGTTAATTCTTCTAGGCTATATATATATTTTAAAGATCAAATTCAGACAGACGAATGTATAATATTTTGACATTCATGTAACAAAATAGCCACGTTATTACTTTATTTCTCTAACCAAATATTGGAAGTTTTCACGCCGGTCTCTATATTCTGTTAAATTTGGAATACAATCTTGTTCAAAATGCAGACCAAATTAGAGAGGGCTAGTTTGGGTTAGTCACAGATTTTTGGTAAAATCTTGCACAGTAAAACATAGAAAACGTTTAATATATTAATATTACATATTTATACTTGATATACAAAACTGTTCAAAAATAAAATCTACATCTATAGTTTTGTACACATTAATATAGAAACGATTTTGAAAATCGGTTAAGAGAAGAAAAGTACGTTTGTTTGAGATTGACCAAAGTTTTTGATTGTCCATTTCGAGGTTTAAGCAATGTATATTTAATTCTTCACAAGATTACTAGAGTCGCTTGAGAATTCTACAGCTGCCTTGAAATTGACAACCATTCAGCTTTGAGAGCTGCATAATAACTAGGTGCCTCAGTGTTCCACGCATTTTTATGTTTAGAATTTATTTAAATAATTTAATAGAGTGGAATGCCAAATAAAACTTACTTAAACTCTGTTGCTGTAGTCGCGCTGGCAATTAAGTGATTCATCATTCAAATGAGACAGTGTTAACGCACGATGAGACTCTTAAAGGTGAATCCTTTAAGTATAAATCGTGGATTTTTACAATTATTGGCTATGCATTTTCGGATAAAACTCTTTCTTAAAATATGACAGAAAACCTATGGAGTGTTCCTTACAAATGGGACTACCTAAAGTTTAAATTGAAATTAGATTTAGAACGTGTATATATTTGTTTGGAGTACCTTGCAATATGTAGATTTATTTGCCATTTAAATTTAGAAACATTTTCAGCTTGCCTATCGTTTTGCTACTCTAATACTGTCGTACGAATAGCCCCTAGGTTTTAGTAATTTGTCCTTTTACTTCGTAGGGATGGGTAAAGAAGTAGAAAACCTTATTATGGAGAACAATGAACTTATGGCAACGAAGTAAGTTTACCTAGATATTAAATCACACCACATTCGCTAATTTGTGTGTTTTTTTAACTTAGGAACGCTCTGAATGTCGTAAAAGATGACTTGATAGTAAAAGTCGACGAACTAACTGGAGAAATTGACATGTTAAGGGAGGAAATTTTATCGCTGAGTGTGTCTAGAACAAAATTAAGGTAAATACCCTATTTTGCCTCATTTATTTTAAAAGTAGTAGTGACTGTTATTGTTTGCTTATTCCACCGATCGACGAAAAAGGTAATATTATTAATTTTTATTGGAGGGTTTAAAAATAATCGTTTTTCAAAAAAGAAGCCTACCTCCATTCTATAAATATATCTGTTAGAATGTTAGTTTATTAGCAGTTTCTTTAAAGTTAAAGAGCAAATAATATAAGGGGGGCGTGGTAATCAGCAAAGGTGGCAGACGACGAAGTTGTAAAGGGGGCGTTAGTCGAGAATCTTCATCTAATAATTTCCAGTAATTCCCACACTATTACAAAGTTGGTGATGTTACAGGAATCGACTTTCTTTAATATCATCAGGCATTAAGGTAATCCTTTTTTAGTATTTTAGCCTGCACAATGTATTATTTACCTGAGTTTGCGTTGAGGTATCGCGGAACATACAGTTATCATTATCTGCTGTGTTGGGCTTTTTAAAACCAGGCTCTAAGTAGCCACTGCTTAGTGTAGTTAGAAGACTATGAAATGAATCTCTCCGCCTGATTGTCCAGGAGCATCTCTCGTGTTATAATTTTCACTTTCGTCATTCGTTGATCCCTTACCTTAAGTGACTTAATCACTAAGGAAGGAATTTCAAGAGAAAATATTCATCTGGTAGATATATACAATATAGCTCAGCATACTGGGAGTAATGAAATATGAGAGCTCTACAAACACAAAAAGAGATGATTCATGAAGAGGCAAAAACTGACTAGAAGTACATCGTCAACTACTTTCAGAATTATTTTCAAAACATTTCCATCAGTGAATGACATGACTACAGCATCTATTTTTTGTATATCAAGTGACAGCTGAAGAAGTGAAGGCAATCATCTTTAGTTTAAAGCAAACACGAAATCCTCAGTGTTGAATTAGGGGAGACCGGGGCAAAATGATCCCCCTAATATTTGACGTGATGTAATTAAAATTGTGTTAAAGATACATAATTTCAAATTAAATGGAGGTTAAAACAGTCTTCTATCTTGCTTATACTGACATTTAGATCATTTTTAAGTAATTCTTTTTTTCAATAATTATAACTTTGTGCTCATTTTGCCCCCCCTAGTAGGGCAAGATGATCCACATGCAGTTAAAGCCATAAATGTCGATTTATTTTGTTTATTCTAAGGCAATTAAAGTAACAAAATGTTTGCTTAATATTTATTTATTTCAAAAAAGGATATAAACATGTACGGTAGGATACAATGAACTGAACTAACAAGTAGAAGAACCAAACACTAATTCATTGCAATACTTTACGACACACTTTCTTTGCCAAAGGCTTGTACCTGCAGACATCGCAAATGGAATCATCTTCGCCTTCTTCCACCACTGAACATGCTTCGTGTGCCCATTGAAGACATCCACTGCATTTAATCCATCCCTCTCCGCTTACAGATTTGCTGTATGATTCGCCACAAATCAAACCCTCTGGATCACTTTCCGACTCAGAGCTCGAAGTCGATTCGTCCTTGTTTTTCTCAGATTTATTTTTAAGGATCGTCTTTTCTTTTAAGCTCACCGTATCTTTATCATTGCCCTCTTTCTTTCCTATTTTTCACCTTTTTCTCAGATTTTTTTTCTTTCAGCATCTAATTTCTTTTCAACCTCTTGTTCTAGCTCATTTTTATAAGGGCTACTGGTTAATAGGACTTTCCTTTCTTCTGTTTGTATTTTTTTTTTAAATTGTCGTTTTTGCTCCGAATATCAGTTGGTTTTATTTTAAAAAAAGAATTGTCCAATGATACGTTCTCGCTAGTGCTAATATGGGAACATTGGCTGTTATCTGAGTTCGAGTCTTTGCTAGTTCCAGGGATAGGTTCTTTGTTATGCTCAGGACTAGTTGCTTCTAAATCTTGATCGTTTTCTTCTGGATTTGTAGGAGACAGATCGGGAGGAGCTTCTTCGGAAACATCAGCGAGTGCAAAGTCGATATCTGAGAAGATATGTCTGTCAAATGGTACGATACCCGCTTTCTTAAACGCATTTAGCGCATTCTCAGGTGTGCAAGCTTTTAAATATGCTTCACAAAACAGTTTACTGATTTGAAAGACAGAGACAGCACGCCCAGGGTTGTTGTTTAGCCACTTTTCTAAAGCTCGATCGAGATATCGGCATCCAAGGGCTGAAGTCTGTGGGAAGTATGAGGAGGCAAGTACAAGAGGACGATATTATTTTTTCTGGCTTTGTCAATCACTTCCAAATTTTTAGTATGGCTCCCATGACCATCTAAAACTAGTAGAGCGGGATCTTCTTTGGCAGGTTTTGCGTTCTTTAGAAAGTGATCAAACCAAAACGAAAAAACATCTAATGTCATCCAACCATTAGCATTGCAGGAGAATATTGATCCTGGGGGAGCCCCATCTTTTTATTCCTCCTTTATACTCTGGCGTGAAAATATGAACAACGGCGGAATATAATTTCCACCAGCAGAAGTGCAAATTACAACATTGGTCGACATTTCACGATCGGCAGATGTTATCCTGCCTACCTCTCATTGCAACTATGACAGAGTTATGGCCAGGAACTGTAC